>CABHPR010141375.1:9727-23395 GCA_902168415.1 Peromyscus melanophrys
GTTTTTCGAGACAGGGTTTCTCTGTGTAGCTTTGCGCCTTTCCTGGAACTCACTTGGTAGCCCAGGCTGGCCTCGAACTCACAGAGATCTGCCTGTCTCTGCCTCCCGAGTGCTGGGATTAAAGGCGTGCGCCACCACCGCCCGGCAAAGATAAGCAAGTCTTTAAGAAAGAAAGGGAAAGCTTTGAACAGGTGTTTGAGATGAGTTGGTTCGTAGACATTGTTTCCCTGGCATAGTTACTGTGCCTGGGCATGGACATCCAGTCAGAGAGTGCTTGAGATCCTCCATTCATATAAAATTAGATGATTCCATTCACTAGCCTTGTTTACAGGTATCTGGTTATATGTCCATGTAGACTCATACATGGTAAGTATATCTGTTATAGTCATGGTGTCTTAATACAGATTATGGCACAGAAATAGTTTAGTGGAGGCAGTGAGAGCTTTGGTAGCTCTCTGGGGTCTTAGGCTTGGGTAGAACTGAAAAGCCCTGAAGAGATGATTAAGATGTAGGAGTACAGAAGAGACAGGGAATGATTTTTGGATGAGAAAAACTATGTGAGGAGGGAGACAGGACTCATTGTGGCTAGTTAGTGCTTGTCCATGTGTGAACCATTATTTGTGCAAATTGCCTAAGCGGACAACAGTGGGAGACGAGATTAGGCAGGTGAGCTGCAGTTAGATGATGCTACTTTTCGGTAGAATGATTTTAGTGTGATGTGGTAGATAGTTGAGAGTCATGAAGACTGTGTAAGAAAATGGAATTGACTTTTTTTTTTTTTTTTTTAGACAAGGTTTCTCTGTGTAACAACTTTGGCTGTCCTGGAACTCACTCTGTAGATCTGGTTAGCCTTGAACTCACAGAGATCTGCCTGCCTCTGCCTCCTAAATTCTGGGATTAAAAGCATGTGCCACCACCACCACCTGACTGGAATTTGACATTTGTTGGTAGATTAATGAAGGTAGAAAATTGGGAACTGGGAAATGTCTAAATGAAAGTACCAGAATTAGACAGAAGGGCAAGCAGAGACAGACAAAAACCTCAGGCTAGGTCCAGCATGGCAGGTGCTGGTGGTTCTAGCACTCAGGAGGTGGGAGGACTGCTTGGAGGACTGCCCAGGAGTTCCGATGTAGTAAGTAAGGCTCCTCTAAATAGCAATGAGAAAAATTTAACAGAATTTCAATGCAAAATAAGAAGCCCAGTCAGGGATGGCAGTTTATCCTGCTGTGTAGAAACAGTGTTGACTTTGTTGATGGTTACTCTAAAGCCTATTCGGATGTAATTTGTGTCAAAGGAGGGCATGCAGTGGCTTTGTGCAGAGTGTTGTGAACACCTGAGACACATAGAAGTACTCCAGAAATATCTGCTGGGCCTAGGGATAGAGCTCAGGGGCAGTGCACTTGCCCAGCATTTGAGAGGCCCAGTGGTTGATCTCAACACACACAAACTCCATACATACAAGAAGACATAAAAAGAAGGTATCTAGCCGGGCGGTGGTGGCGCACGCCTTTAATCCCAGCACTTGGGAAGCAGAGCCAGGCGGATCTCTGTGAGTTCGAGGGCAACCTGAGCTACAGAGTGAGTTCCAGGAAAGGCGCAAAGCTACACAGAGAAACCCCGTCTCAAAAAACCCAAAAAAAAAAAAAAAAAAAAGAAGGTATCTCATTTTCAATATTTAAGAGCACCATTGATATCCGTACCTCTAGAACTTGCCAATTTTTGACCACCAAAATAACTAAAATAGTACTTATTTGGCAGTTTCTAGTAGCATATCTTTTATTTTAGAAATATGGAAGGCCAGGGATAGTGACACACACCTATAATCCCAAGAATCAGGAGTCAGAGTCAGAGTGATTTCTGAGCCCAAGGCCAACCTGATCTACATAGTGAGTTCCAGGACAGTCACAGCTACATAGTGAGACCCTATCTCAAAAAGAAAAAAAGAAATTCACGTTCATTCTCGGCTACACACACATTGTGAGTTCAAGGTCAGCCTAGACTACATGAAACTCTGACTCAAAACAAGCAATGCTTCCAGTTTTAAAGAAACATTACAGCCATTTTTTTTTCATTTTCTTTTTTGGTTTTTCAAGACAAGGTTTCTCTGTGTAGTTTTGGTGCCTGCCCTGGATCTCTCTCTGTAGACCAGGCTGGCCTCAAACTCACAGAGATCCGCCTGCCTCTGCCTCTGCCTCCCGAGTGCTGGGATTTTAAAGGCGTGCGACACTACCACCTGACTTTTTTTTTTTCATTTTATATAAAGGATAGTAGTGAATAAAGTCAATAGATTGGAAAATGGTACTATATTTGTAGTTAATTTCCTATCTGTGATATGGTACTTTGTCTACATAGGAGTCTACATAGTTAATTTCCTATCTGTGATATGGTACTTTGTCTACATAGGTTGCCTTTAGGAAATACACACTAAGATACAATTATTGGGGCTGGAGAGATGGCTCAGGGGTTCAGAACACTGCCTGCTCTTCCAGAGGTCCTGAGTTCAATTCCCAGCAACCACATGGTGGTTCATAACCATCTATAATGGGATTAGATGCCCTCTTCTGGCCTGCAGGCATACATTTGCTCCCCCCTCCCCCCCAAAAAAAAGATAAAATTGTTCTCAAATAGTCCTGTGTCTGTCTGTTTCTCGCCATTCATTAGTTTGTAAGCTTATATGATGTAGTAGATACATATACTGCTGGAGTAAGAGTGAGACCGATAAGGGATGATGAACATACAAATACTATAAAAATGTTATATGTTATGTGGGGAATTTGGGTTAAGGATAGGTATAGACTCAGCATGGTGTTTTATGCCTGTAGTTTCAGCACTTGAAAGGCTGGGGCAGGCAGAATGCTGTGAGTTTGAAACCAGTCTAGTTTATACTCTTGAGTTCCTAGACTATAAAGTGAGGCCTGGTCTCAAAGGAGGAAAAAAAGCAAGCCTGTGTGATGGCTCAGTGAGTAAAGGTGCCTGCCACCAGCCCTGAAGAGTGGGTGTTCCTCTAATTAATTGCCAGTGAGTGAGTGACTATGTGAACTGAACTGTATTACTTGCTTGTGAGGACTGCATGCTGACTCTTGATTACCATTCCCTCTCTGTATTCTTAGCAGTCTTTAAAAGCATGGCAGAAGAGAGCACTGGCTTGACCATCAGGAGACAAGCTACTCTCTTAGGTCCACTGCTCATTTTTTAGTGAGATTTTTAAGGAAATCACTGTCTCTGAGTCACACATTTCCTTTCTGAAAACTGTGGAGAGCTGTATAAGCTAGTATTGTTAGATTCTAGGAGTTTTGTAATGTTGGCTCTGTTCAAATCAGAAATAACTTGGCTGGGCGGCGGTGGCGCACGCCTTTAAAATCCCAGCACTCAGGAGGCAGAGGCAGAGGCACTTGGATCTCTGTGAGTTCGAGGCCAGCCTGGTCTACAGGGAGAGATCCAGGGCAGGCACCAAAACTACACAGAGAAACCCTGTCTCGAAAACCAACCAAAAAAAAAAAAAAAAGAAAAAAAAAAAAACAAAAAAAAAAAAAAAAAAAAAAAAAAAACCAAAAAAAAAAAAAAACCCAGAAAAAACCAGAAATAACTTGTGAGCCACACGTCAAAAAGCCTTTTTTGACATAAGAAAATCAGAAAGTCTATAGAGGGGCTAGAGAGATGACTCAGTAGTTAGGAGTGCCTGCTGTTATTCCAGAGGACACAGAGTTCTTTCCCAGCACCCACAGGGGACAGGTTACACCTAGGAGATCCTATACTATCTTCTGAACTCTGGGAGGAGCCACACACATGTACATATAACATATGCCTGCACACATATAGACATGTACACATAAAATAATAAAAGCATTCTTAAAATAGTCTATAGAAACTAGCTAGAAGCTGCCTGTGAGACCATATAGTTTGTCTCTCAACTTGCATAAACTCTCCATGTTGTTTGGACCAGTGCACTCATCTGTGTGTTCTAGCCATTCATCATTTTCCAGGATCAGACTTGTTCAGTTCACTCTTTCTTTTATAGTCATTTAGGAAGTGACTGAGGTTGTTCTTTTTTTTAGTGATGAGATTGTTCTTAATTCTTAGAAATTACCATCTTTCATATTTGGACTTGTTTTTGAAATTGTACTTTGCCACTGTGGCAGAGACTAACAGGCAGGTATCTGTTTTCCTCTAGTAGCTTGGACAGACTTGGTTGGTAAGCACTTAGATTTGACTGTAGTGATTATATGATCAGAAAAGTTACTGGAGTAGAGAAGTCAGATTTTAGAATAAAGATTGAGATTTTTAACTTTCCTTTATTAAAAAGAACAGTGGGACAGAAAATACTTGTTTTTTTTTTTTAACCTTGTTACCAACCCTTAAAATACAGAACAAACAAGGAAGTATACATGTAGGAATATAGATACTCTGATATCCTTCTGTTGGTGAGGATGTAAATTGATATATTCTCTTGTGAACATAATGAACAATGTCAGTTAAATACAAAATAGCCCATGTGCTAACTTGAATTGCACTTCAAGGAATTTATGTTGTAGAGTATGAATTACAACATTATTCATAAAGGTGAAATTTAGAAATGATCTTAATGTTCATTTTTGGTAACGTTAAGCAGTTCATGTTATGGGATTGGTTCTTACACAACTCTCAGGAGGTAGTGCAGGAAGGTTTTTGTTACTGTGTTCTTTTCTGTTCTTTCCTCAAACTTGACATCCTATTTCCTCAGCTTCCCCAAGTAGCTGGAATTACAGGCAAGCGCTGAGACAATCTAAGCTGCAGGAGGCTTTTGTGATACTGTGAAATTGCTTATGATTGCCTTTTCCCCAAACAGCTAATAACTCTCTATGTGGTTACTGGATTTGAGTTCCTGTAGAACCAAAATAGTTTATTAAAGTAATGATTTTTTTCTTTTAACAGCTAGAGTTGGGAAGACATCACTGATTATGTCTCTGGTCAGTGAAGAATTTCCAGAAGAGGTAAACATTTAATGTCTTATTTAGTGTGTGTGTGTGTGTGTGTGTGTGTGTGCTTTGATTAATAAAAAATAAAGTGATATGTCAGTGCTACCTTCACGTGTTTCTTCAACAGTCAGGACTTTTCTGTTTTGTTTTTTATTTTATGTGAATTGGTGTGAAGGTGTCAGATCCCCTGGGGCAGGAGTTACAGACAGTTGTGAGCTGCCATATGGGTGCTAGGAATTGAACCCAGGTCCCCTGGAAGAGCAGCCAGTGCTCTTAACCGCTGAGCCCTCTCTCCAGCCTCCAATAGTCAGTACTTTTAAAAAGCTCATATTAGTTTATAGAGGTCATCACCTTAAGAAAGAGCCTAAGTTCTCATTTTGTGCCTTTGACTTTGTCATTAAAATTTTGTTTTTGTTTTTTACTGTGTGTGTGTGTGTGTGTGTGTGTGTGTGTGTGTGTGTGTGTGTATGCTTGCTATCAGAGGGCAACTAGTGTGAGTCAGTTCTCTCCTTTCATGGGACCCTAAGGATCGACTTCAGATCGTCAGTCTCGTTGGCAGGTCACTGAGCTGTCTTACCAGCCAATGGCTTTGTCGTTTATGTCATCTCTTCTTCATCTTAATTGTTTCATTTTTTTTTTCCTTTTTTCAGAGCTGAGGACTGAACCCAGGGCCTTGAGCTAAATCCCCTAACCCAGTTGTTTCATTTTTGAAATGGTGGCAAAAAGGGTCACCTGTGTATCCTGTTCTTAGAATTAAAATGTTTTCCAGAACCCCAAACGTGAAAGAGATGCTGAGTTTTTTTTTTTTTTTTTTTTTTTTTTTTTTTTTTTTTTTTTTTTTTTGGTGTAGCTTTGCGCCTTTCCTGGAGCTCACTTGGTAGCCCAGGCTGGCCTCGAACTCACAGAGATCCGCCTGCCTCTGCCTCCCGAGTGCTGGGATTAAAGGCGTGCGCCACCAACGCCCGGCGATGCTGAGTTTTTTATGAATTGAAACTAGATTTAGGGTCTGGGTACCGCTTGCCTTCTGCCTGGTGCTGTCAATCTGTGAGATGTTTTTGTCAGAACTACTAGAATTCTGACATAACTAATATTATCTGCCTGCTTCATTTTACAAATTAGAAATGAGTTTATTCTATTTTGCCTACAGATCCAAAGACTTGTGTATGACAGTAAATTAATAATAGTGAAGTGCCACCAGAAACAAGGTGGTATTATTACTAATAATATATATGTATGTATAATATATCTATTATTGGTATTTTGAGACAGGGTCTAATGTAACTCAGGCCAGCCTCAAACTTATGTAGCTCAGGATGACCTTGAACTCCTGATCTTCCTACCTCCACTTCCCTGGTACTGTGATTACATGTATGTACCACCATACTGGGATATACTTATTTACATTTTGGAAATCCCAGTGTGAGGAGATGCTGTAAAGTTAGGATGTTGTTAGAGAAAACAGCATCTATGCGACAGCATTACAAAATTTTGGATTTTGTTGTTATTAGTTTATTTTGTTTATTTTTTTTGAGGCACAGTCTGTATAGTACAGGTTGGTCTTAAACTTACTATGTAGGCACGGCTGATCTTGAACTTTTCTCTGATCCTTCCATGTCTCCCTCCCAAATACTGAGATTACAGGTCTGGCTTATCTTTTGTTTCTCTGAAGTCTTACTAATGTCAGAGTTTGAGGCTAGAGAGATAGCTCAGTACTTAAGAGCACTTGCTGTTCTGCCAAAGGACCTGCATTCAACTCCTAGCACCCGTGTTAGGTGACTTTAGCTCCTGGGCATCCACACTCTTTGTGGCGCTCCACCCCTCCCCACACACAGGTGGCATGTAAGTGCACACGCAGAAAAATAAAATTAATATTAGAGCTTGCATTGACCTTGCTTTACTCTCATTTAGAAAGAAATAACCTTATAAGTTTATTACTGAGCTAGGAATTTGATGTGTCATATGGCAGTGTCTTTGTTTTTCTGGATTCTTGTGGTGGCTGGGATGGAATCCAGGGTCTTGTGCATACCAAGCAAGAGCTTTACTGCTGAGCTATATCTCTCATTGATAGCATTTTCAATATTTATAATTCTGGTTTGTTTTTTTTTTTTTTTCAAGACAGGGTTTCTCTGTGTAGCTTTGGCGCCTTTCCTGGAACTCGCTCTGTAGCCCAGGCTGGCCTCAAATTCACAGAGATCCGCCTGGCTCTGCCTCCCGAGTGCTGGGATTAAAGGCGTGCGCCACCACCGCCCGGCAACATTTATAATTCTGCTATTTTCTTTGTTCCTTTTAGCATTGAAGAATCAAATAGTAATTCCTTAATTTAAAAAATGGAGTGTATTGTGGAATCATTAACATTAATTTATAATTATTTAGGTTATGCTACATAAAGTTCTCTGCAAAAGTTTAATAACTAAGGAGCTAACAAGATGGCTGAGTGGGAAAGGCACCTACTGCCAAGACTAACAAGCTGATTTTAGTTCCCAGGGCCCACATGGGGAAATACCAAGCCAACTCCACACTGAACTCCATGTGTGTGCTGTGATACCCATGCACATAAATAAGTAAACAAAATTTAAAGACTCCAGTCCAGCTAGGACTGCATAGTAAGACTCTGTCTCAAGAAAGCAATTTGAAATGTTTAACTGAAGTTAAAGTTGTTTAAGGGTATTCCTCTTGAGTGTGGATATGGGTTTTTTTCCCCCCATAATTAAAAATCATGCAGTTGGGGCTGGAGAGAAGTCTCAGCAGTTAAGAGCACTGGCTGCTCTTCCACAGGACCTGGGTTTGACTCTCAGCACCCAGAGGGTGCCTTACAACTGTCTGTAACTCTAGTTCCAGGGGATCCAGTGCCCTTTTCTGGGCTCCCAAGGATACCATGCATGCATGTGGTTCACAGATACACATGCAAGCAAAACCTATACACATAAAAAATTAATTATTTAAAAAGAAAGGAACGGGCCACCATACTTCACAGTTTTGTTAAAAATGTGCATCTTTTTTGAAGCGTGGAATTATTAACTACAGGGATAATGGAGCCAACCAGTTATCTAGCCTAGACAAAATTAATATTTATTGGTTACCTTGAAGGTTGTCATCTTGTTTGTGTTTTTGTGGGTTTTGCAAGGCTGAGGATTAAATCCAAGGCTGCATATGCTAGACAAGTTCTCCACCACTGCTTTGGATTAACATAGCCCCTTATTTGTAAAGTGTTTTAAATTCTCAACAAAATAGAATGAGAACCATATGTTTTTTTAAAAAAAAATCTAATATTTGATACCAAATTAAATATTGTTTTAAGTTTGTGAAAAACTTGAAATATCCTTATTATGGCCTTTGACTACAAAGGTAGAATTTCTTTCCCCTTTAACCTAGGACTGGACATTTGTTAGGCAAACACTCTACCATTGGGCTGTATCTCTGCTGGAAAAAAAAAATCTCATTTTTTTCTTTGCTTTTGATTTTATTATTAAAATTTTTATTACATTTCATTTGTTTTCTCTCTCTCTCTGCACACGTACCACGGTACACATTTGGAGGCAAGGGGACACCTTGTGGTTATTGGTTCTCTTTCCTCCATGAGGGTGTGGGATCAAAAGTGATCACTCGGGTGGTCAGACTCAGCAGCAAGCATCCTTACCTACTGACCCATCTTGCTGGTCCTTAAAAAATGTTTTTATGGGGCTGGAGAGATGGCTCAGCGATTAATCCCAGCACCCACGTGGTGCTCACAACTGTCTGTAACTGCAGTTCTAGGGGACCCGACACCTTCACACAGACATACGTGCAGGTAAAACACCAATGTAAATACAAATAAATAGATTTTTAAAAAATGTTTTTGTTTTTGTTTTTGTTTTCAAGACAGGGTTTTGGTAGTTTTGGTGCCTGTCCTGGATCTTGCTTTGTAGACCAGGCTGGCCACTGCCTCTGCCTCCTGAGTGCTGGGATTAAAGGTGTATGCCACTACCGCCTAGCAAAAAATGTTTTTATTGTAGTTTTATATGATAAAGCACCCTAATGAAAGCATTTTAAAATGCAGTGAATACCTACAAGAATAGTTTTCGAAGAAGGGCCTGATATAGATAAATCTACATGGTCTATTAGTAAGTTTGATGGATAATTTCTCCACATTTTTTTTTATATTTGTTTTCAAATAAAGGTTCCTCCTCGGGCAGAAGAAATCACCATTCCAGCTGATGTCACCCCTGAGAGAGTTCCAACACACATTGTTGATTACTCAGGTAATCGGTGGTCTCTTGTGGGTGAGACTCTGGAGTTAATTTAAAAGCCCTGTAAACAGAACCTCACTAAGCTCTTAAAAATGTTCAGAAGTTCAGCATTTATGATCACATACTACTCTTCCCGCCACCCTACCCCTAGACAGGGTTTCTCTGTGTAGCCCTGGCTCTCCTGGAACTCGCTTTGTAGACCAGCTGGCCTCAAACTCAGAAATCTACCTGCCTCTGCTTCCTGAATGCTGTGATTAAAGGTGTGCGCCACCACTGCCTGACTAGGTCATATACTACTCTTGTGGAGGACCTGAGTCCAATCCCCAGCACCTACGTCAGATGGCATACAACCTCTTGTAACTCCAGGGTTATCAATGCCTCTGGCCACCACAGACACATGTGGCGTGTACACCCATACACTTACAATCACACAAATGTGAATATGCATGGACACATGCATGTATACTATGCACACATAGATATTTAAAAGAGTGAGAAGATTCTGAATTTTAAAATTCGTTTAGGGGCTGAGGATATAATTAATTTACATAATGTTTTCCTAGCCCTGATTTTGATCTCCAGAATAACACACAAACATGTATATAATGACTTGTTGACCTCTTTATGTGTTCTTAAATTTCTCAATCTTTGTTACAAAAAATATGAATTAAAATTAAAAAAATGAATTAAAATGGTCACTTTGGGAGCTGAGGAGATTACTCTGTAAGTAAAGGCCTTGCTGAGCAAACATAAGGACCTGAGTTCAGGCTGGGCACTGTGGAACGCCAGCACTGGGAAGAGGCAGAGCCAGGCACATCTCAGAGCTCACTGCCCAGCCAGTCAAGCCAGTTTGTGAGCTGCAGGTTTATGAAACAGACGAGTCTGGAAAAACGCAGTGAGAGAGGTAAAGGAAGGACACCTGGCATTAATGTCTAGCTTCCACATGCATGTACATATACAGACATGTACTCAAAGTTCATCTTACTGTTTCTGATAATTGTAAAACTATACATATTCCTGAGTTTATTTACGTATTCAGTATGTATGTGGACATCAGTGTGCTACAATATGTGTGGGGGTCAGAGGATACCTTGTTGGATTTGATTCTCTCCTTCCACCATGTTGGGTTCCAGGGGTCGAACTCAGGTCACCAAGCCTGGCAGCACGAGCCCTTACCTACTGAGCCATCTTACCAGCCAGAAAGGGGAACTCTTCTTTCTTCGTTGTCAGGCTACAGTGTGGCCCTGCGCCTTTGTTGTTATTACTCCTACCCACTATGTTGATAGTGTCCAGATTCTCTAGTCTTGGGCTCTGTGTCCAGACTCTTGTCCTGTCTGAGCTTCTGGCTCTGAAGTACTCAGTCTTCTTTCTCGAGTTGCTGATCTCTTTTGCCTGACCCTTTTTCTTTTCTTTTTTTTTTCTTTTCTATTTTATTTTAATAGTTTATTTAACTTTATTTTATGTGCATTGGTGTGAAGGTGTCAGATCTTCTGGAACTGGAGTTACAGACAGTTGTGAGCTGCCATGTGGGTGCTGGGAACTGAACCGGGGTCCTCTGGAAGAGCAGTCAGTGCTCCTAAGCCCTGAGCCATCTCTCCAGCTCTCTTGCTTTTTCAAGACAGGGTTTCTGTGTGTAACCCTGGCTGTCCTAGTACTCTCTCTGTAGAACAGGCTGGCCTTGAACTCACAGAGATCCGCCTGCCTCTGCCTCCTGAGTGCTGGGATTAAAGGTGTGCGTCACCACCGCCCGGCCGTCTGATCCTTTTTCAACTCTGGATTAGATACTGGCCTAGATCTTTGACACAGTGCCTCTGCCCTTCTGTGCTGGAATTGCCCTCTTGAATATTTCTTCCTTGCTAACCAGCTTTCTTATCTTGGTTCAGCTTTTTCTTCCTCTGGATCACTCTTATTTTGGTACCTTGTCTGGTTCTCTACTTTATCATTTTGAAGATTTATTGATTGTTATGAGTATGTATCTGTGCGTGTAGGTATGTAAATGTATCATGTTTATGCTTAGTGCCCATGGAGGCCAGAGGAGGGTGTAGGATTCCCCTGAATCTGGAGTTATAGATAATTATGAGCAGCTGTATAGGTGCTGAAAACCAAGCATAGTCCTCTGAAAGAGCAACAAGTGCTCTTAATTGCAGAACCATCGGTGTCAATTTTCTTAGGTGGACGTTACATCGATTTTTTTTTTTTTTTTTGCTTGACTGTTATGAAAGTTTTTAAAATACAAAATACTGACTTTGTCATTTGTAGAAGCAGAACAGAGTGATGAACAACTTCATCAGGAAATATCACAGGTATGTGTAAAGAAGTCATTGTGTGTGTATACACGTGTACATGAACAGTGATAATCCTATGAGTCTATCTTTTTAGTTCTCTTACCAAAAATATGCTTCTTGGCTGGGCGGTGGTGGCGCACACTTGTAATCCCAGCACTCGGGAGGCAGAGGCAGGTGGATCTCTGTGAGTTCCAGGCCAGCCTGGTCTACAGAGGTAGTCCAGGACAGGCTCCAAAACTACAGAGAAACCCTGTTGCCACGGACTGGCCCATCGGGGGTACTACGATCGTAGGAGAACCAGGGCTTGGGTAGTCAGGAAGGCAAGGATTCAGTGAATGACAGACAGACAACACACTCAGAAGTGGTTTGAATCTGCTGCAATTTTACTTCTGTAAATCAGTAGTTTATATACTGAAAAGAAAACTATCAAGTCATACAAGGAACAACAAGAGCTTGGCAATAATTCAATTACATCATCTTTAAAGATTTATTTATTTATTATGTATACAGCATGTATGACTGCAGGCCAGAAGAGGGCACCAGATCTCATTACAGGTGGTTGTGAGCCACCATGTGGTTGCTGGGAATTGAACTCAGGACCTCTGGGAGAGCAGCCAGTGCTCTTAACCTCTGAGCCATCTCTCCAGCCCCTACATCATCTTTAAAAAACATCAAGCACACAATTATTAATCAGCGCTAGACATATCCCTTCACCCACAAGAACTTTATGACCCAAAGAGCAGTCTGTGTTTTTTAAACTTAGTACAGTCCCTAGACTTGTGTAGACTTTTTGTGGTTGTAGCTGTGTCCCTTATCTTATCCCAGCAGTTTTCTAGTTTATAATACATTTTTACTTTTTTGGTTCCCATGGCCCATTTAGCCAATTTGGATGCTGCAGACCCTCTCTAAGTCTTTCTTTAGTTCTTTTACCACATAGCTCTTTTAATATAAAACCTTTTTACCTGTTGGAATATGGACTCTTGTACTTTACGCCTGTAAGGGGAAGGGGTTCTGCTATAGTTCTTAAGTTTCCCATGCTGAACTTCCTCAACAGAGGGGCCCATCATCTGCCTCCTATGAGATAACATTTTCTACCATAAATCACTTTAGTTGGGATTCTTAAAGGATTCCTAGTGGGTGAGTGTTCATTCCCTAGAAGTGCCTGAACCTTTATACTTTCTTTATCTAGCGGCTTGGGGTCTTTAAGAAATAGCTCATTCTGCTATATCTGATTAAGATCCATGTCCAGCTTCCCCTTTCCTCCATAGTTCACAACCCAAGCATTCATTAATTTTGGCTGTGCTTCATAGATTAATTAGAACATTATCAGAAAAGCAGTTTTACAGAACCCATAACCCAGGGAGCTCATGATCTGTGAAGTACATCTTCTCTGAGAAGGAAGCATAACGTGGGCACTCTGCCAGGGACCTCCAGGGAGCTTAGTCCTGTGGGACATGTATCTCCCTTCCGCTATTATTAACATAATTGTTCACATCACACGGACAACACTGGAGTTGGTGTGGCACCCTGTCTCGAAAAACCAAAAAAAAAAAAACAAAAAAAAAAAATGCTTCTTCTGAGGGCCAGTTGGGGATTGAGACAGTTTCTTGTAGCACAGACTGGCATTGAATTCTCAGTGTAGTTGGGGCTTGTCTTGATCCCCCTGCCTCCTCTTCTTGAGTGCTGTATAGGTGTGTGCTACCATGCTCAAGTTTACTAGGAATTTCTCAACTCTTTGTTACTGTCATTGGTATTTGAGTCTATTTTTTGCTCTAGTTCTTTGGGGATGCTTTCCTCTTACAGGCAGGTTTTTCTTCTTCAAAAAATTTCCCCCTTTGGCTGAAAAATCTTAGGTAGTTGATAATTAAATCCTGTTGCGTGTATTTTATTTCAAAGTGCCATTAATTTGTTAATTTTTCTTCTAGGCTAATGTCATCTGCATAGTTTATGCTGTTAACAACAAACATTCTATTGATAAGGTATATTTAAATTTTCTTTATTTAAATTAAATATGATACTATTTATTTACTTTTTTGAGGCAGGTTCTTTTGTTTCTTTTCTGGAACTCACTTGGTAGCCCAGGCTGGCCTCAAACTCACAGAGATCCGCCTGGCTCTGCCTCCCGAGTGCTGGGATTAAAGGTGCGCCGCCGCCGCCACCACCACCACCACCACCACCACCACCACCACCACCACCACCACC
>CABHPR010141375.1:23405-47208 GCA_902168415.1 Peromyscus melanophrys
CCACCACCACCACCACCACCACCACCACCACCACCACCACCACCACCACCACTCATGGAGGCAGGTTCTTATTATATAGCTTAGGTCTGGAATTGTTAGATAGCTTAGGGTGGCAATGAACTTGCAGTCTTCTTGTCTTGAGTTTTTTTCTTTTTCTTTTGTTTTTTGAGACAGGATCTCTCTCTCTCTATGTAGCCCTGGCTGTCCTGGAACTCTGAAGACCAGGCTAGCCTCTAACTCACAGAGATCCGACTGCCTCTGTCTTCCAAGTGCTGGGATTAAAGGCATGCTCCACTGCTGCCCCAGCTTTGTTTTTTTTTTTTTTTAAGGTAGTTTCTTGCTTTGTAGCCTAAGCTGGCATGGAATTCATGATCTTCCTGCCTTAGTCTGGGATTCCAAATATGTGCCACCATGCCTAGTTTTAATGGGACAAATCTGATCAAAGCTGACCCTCCAGTGAGATTTTTAAGGACTCTTAACAAAATAGAGGAGAGATGGCTCAGAGGGTAAGGTGGTTCAGAGGCTGCTCTTCTGTAACTCCATTTCAGTTGTAGGGGCCTCTGTGTACCAGGCATGCACACACAGACAGAACACTCATAAGCATAAAATATTTTTTTTTTAAAGTATGCTTTTTCTTTTTTGTCCTGCCACTTTTTTTTTTTTTTAAAGACAGAATCTCACTATGTAGCTCTGGCTGGCCTGGAACTCCATATGTAGACCAGATTGGCCTTGAACTCAGAAATTTCCCTGCCTCTGCCTTCTGAGTGACAGAAGTAAAGGTGTACAGCTTTTGAAAGATCTGCATCATGGCTTAACTCCTACTTATTTTCATTTTAGGTAACAAGCCGATGGATTCCGCTCATAAATGAAAGAACAGACAAAGACAGCAGGTATTTTTTTCTTTCAAACTTTTTTTTTTTTTTTGAAAATTTTAAACGTAGTGAAAAGATGTAAGAAATACTAACAAACATATCTGTAAAGCCTTTACCTAGATCCACTGGTTATTAACATGTTCCACATTTGGTTTTTCTTTCAAATATTTATTTATTTGTGTGTATCTGTTTGAGTTTGTGTGTGTGTGTGTATGTATGTATGTATGTATGTATGTATGCTCGAGTGCGCATGCATGTACACATAGGTATCAGAGTACAATGTGCAGGATTAAGAGCTGAAGTGGTTAAGGGCACTTGTTGTTTCAAAGGACCTGGGTTGGATTCCCAGTGCCCATATAGAGGCTCACCATCTCCTCAGGCACCAGGCACAAGTGTGGTACACAGGTATACATGCAGGCAAAACACTCACACATAAACTAATAAAAAAATAAATCTGGGTGGGCGGTGGTGGCGCACGCCTTTAATCCCAGCACTCAGGAGGCAGAGGCAGGTGGATCTTTTGAGTTCGAGGCCAGCCTGGTCTACAAATCAAGTTCCAGGACAGCCAGAGCTACAGAGAAACCCTGTCTTGGGAGAAAGAAAAAGACAGATTTGTCTGTCCCCTTTTATTGTGTTGATTCCAGAATGGAATTCAAGGTTGGCAGTAAGTGCCTTTACCTGCTGAGCCATGTCCCTGGCCCTCTGCATTGGTTTTTATCAGTTTCTCTCTGTTCACTTACCTTCATACACCACCACATACCTTTGTGGGGGGCAGCAGTGATTAGAAAAAGTAAATAGATTTGAAAGCAAAGCAGAAAACAGCTCTGACATTGTAAAGATTCGTAATTATTGACTGATTGAATATTTTAGTAAGCCTGCATTTCTGATCACAAACTGCTGCTTGAGTCTGTTTGGGAGTCTGCCTTTGCCTGTATTGTATGCCCTCTCTTGAGTTGCTTCTTTAATGAAGTGTGGAATTGTTGATTGCTCATAATGTGAACAGTTGTTTGTAGCACGAATCCTAATTGGTCTTATTAATAAAAACCCGGAGTCAGATATCATGTTGATAGCTGAAAGATCAGAGAAGGAGAGCAGCCAGCCAATAGTTCTTACCTCTACGAAATGCTCAGCCGAAAAGGAGAACTCAGCTCCTGTCTCCTCCTGACTTATATTCCTCTCTCTGCCCAGCCATATCACTTCCTGTTTCCACCTCCCTAGTGCTGGGAGTAAAGTCATGAGATCTCAAGTACTGGGATCCAAGGTGTGTGTCTAAATAGAATAGAAGTTCTCTGCATAAAGGTTTTCAATTTTAAGTCAAAAGAAAACATTTTCCTTCCAATATTTAATTGGTCAAACGTTCTTTTTATTATTCTTTCTTTCTCTCTTTCTTTTCTTCCTTTCTTTCTTTCTTTCTTTTTTTTTTAAACACAGAGTCTCACTATATAGAATATAAGCTGGCTTAAATTCACAGAGTTCCACCTGCCTCTACCTCCCAAGTGCTGGGGTTAAAGTGTATGCCTCTGGTGTGTTCATGCCCGGCTTTCAATTTTTTTTTTCCCCCTTTGAGACAGGTTTTCCCCATGTAGACCAGGCTGACCTCAAGCTCACAGAGATCTGACTGCCTCCTGAGTGCTGGTGTTAAATGTTTGTGCCACCATTCCTGGCCTATCATTTTAATCTTTTTTGAAAAATGATTGATTTACTTGTTTTTATTTATGTGTATGTGTGAAGTTTGTTGCACTGTGTGCGTGCTGCAGAGGCTATAAGAGGTATCAGATCCTCTGTAACTGGAGTTGTAATTGTTGGTGAGCTACCATGTTGGTTCTGGGAACAAAATTTAGGTTCTTTGGAAGAGCAGCAGGTGCTCTTAACCATTGAGCCATCTCTCCAGCCCCCATTTTAATCTTTTCGAATGTTAGGAAAATCAGGTTTTAAATATTCATTGTATACATATGGTCCTTTGCTCAGTTTTTCAGAAAAAGAAAATTCTTTTTCCAGCATTTTTGTTCTTTCATGCTCAGGAAATCTGATGCCCTGTCTTATTTACGAAAAGGAAACTGTGACTTAGGGGCCTTCAGCTCTGTGATAACTCCTCTTCATTGTTTCTTAAACTTTGTGGTGAGTTACTGACAAAGTTGAAAGAAGAAAATGACTCTCTCAGCTGTCTAGTGCTGTTAGCAACTTGTCATTTGTGGCAATTTAAGTTAATTAAAGTGAAATAAAACTAAAGTCTAAGTTCCTCTGATATACTCTCGGACATTGCAGAAGCTCAGTAGCTATCTGTGGCTAGTGGTTATGGTAATAGTGCAACCAAAGACCACCATCATTTCAGAAGGTGTTGACACATCCTTTTTTTAAATTTTTTAATTCTTTTTTTTTACATTTTATATGCTTTAGTGTTTTGCCATGGGTTTTGTGTCCCTGGAACTGAAGTTACAGACAGTTGTGAGCTGCCATGTGGGTGCTGGGAACTGAGCCCAGCTCCTCTGGAAGAGCAGTCAGTGCTCTTAACCTCTGAGCCACCTCCCCAGCCCCTGGCACATGCCTTTAATCCCAGCAAGGGATTCTGTGAGTTTGAGGCCAGCCTGGTCTATATAGCGAGTTCTAGGACAGCCAGGAATATTTGGAAAGACCCTGTCTCAAAAAACAAACAAAGAAGACCATCATCATAGTATGTTGTATTAGACAGTGATGCCTTAAAGGCTATGACACCCACATGCTCTTGGCCCTTTCTCCTTGTTGGAGCTATTTCTAGGAGGACCTCTCTGGAGAAGAGAACATATTTGGCCAGTATCTATGAAGAACCAATTTATGTCATGGAATTTAGAAACTTTGGCTTTATTGTCACTAAAATACTGTGGCTACTTTGTGGGCCTTGTTTTATTTTTAATTTCATTTCCTTTTAGAGTCATAGACTCTCACTATATTTCCCAGGCTATTCTCAAACTTGTAATCTTCCTGCTTCCACCTACAGGTAGTCAGGATGAAAGGTATACACCACTGTCCTCTGCTGGTGGCCTGTATGGTGCCATATGCAAATGTCTTTGAGTGCTTGAAGCCGTAGTGTGTGTAGTGCCGTCATGGGTGAGCTTGTCCTTGACTTTCGTGTTTTCTTTCTTGAAGCACATGAGGACACTTACTTTCCTGAGTATTGATTTTTCCCAAATTGCAGTACTTTTTGACTTTATTATTTGTTTTGAGACAGGTTCTCACTGAGTAGTGTAGACTGATCTTAAACTCAAAATCCTCCTGCCTCAGCCTCCCAGTTGCTGGCATTATATGTGTGCACTGCCATGCCTGTATGAACCTTATATTTTCCAGTAACTTTTCCTAAGCCTCATGTCTGCAGTTTGTTTTTGGTGCATGCCTGTTCTTCCTTAGGACTCTTTTTAGATCAGTGTCTCTTAGTTTTAAATCCGTGTCACTGTCATCTGAGAGACTTTTAAAAAACTACAGAGACTTCCATTTTAGCCTGGGATTTTAGAACTGACAAACTTGAAATTGGGTTAAAACATGCATTTTTTTTTTACATTCTAAAAATTATTCTGATGCACACCTTTTGTTATAAACTACTGTGTTTCTTTCTTTTTTTTTTTTTTTTTCCCCAAAGCTGAGGACTGAACCCAGGGCCTTGCGCTTGCTAGGCAGGTGCTCTACCACTGAGCTAAATCCCCAACCCCTCTACTACTGTGTTTCTTAATTCTTCCTAATTTTGTTAGCAGTCTATACGTGGGCATCATAAGCAATAAAAATCACACTGAAGGTAAGGACTGTTTAACTTGAGTGCTGCAGGTGTTTCTATTGGGAGTCTGGAGTCTAGTAAAATGATTTGTTTTGCCTCCAGGCTGCCGTTTCAAACTCAAAAGTAACAGTCTCCATTACTCTGATGTCTTTGATAACCCATTTTGATCGCCCATAGGCCTCTCAGATTTCATTTACCAAAAACAAGATCTTTAAGTTCTCTGTATCCTTTCTGCCTGGAAATGTTTTACTCACATGTCTGTTTACCATGTGTGTGCCTGGTGCCCCCAGAGGTAAGAAAAGGGTGTCATATCCTCTAGAACTGGAGTTACGGACGGTTGTGAGCTGCCATCTGGGTACTGGGAAATGAACTGGGTCCTTTCCAAGAACAATGAGTGCTTTTAACCACGGAGCCATCACTGTAGCCCTCAAGACACCATATTTTTATTTTTATTTTTATTTTTTAATTTTATTTTATTGCTGTTTTGCCTGTGTGAGGGTTTTGGATTTTGAAGATACACACAGTTGTGAGCTACCATGTGGGTGCTGGGAACTGAACCGGGGTCCCCTGGAACATCAGTCAGTGCTCTTTACCACTGAGCCATCTCTCCAGCCCTGCCACCGTACTTTTAAAAAGCTTTTTCTGGGCCGATGAGATGGTTCTATTGCTAAAGGCAACAACCCTGACGACATGATGACCCCTAGAATACACACACACACACACACACACACACACACACACACACACAGACTAGATAAATAAATTAAAATAAATAAATAAAAGCTTTGTCTAGACTTAGAGATGGCACAGTTGCTCTTGCTGCTAAGCATGACAACCTGAGTTTGATCTCAAGGATACACATGGTGGAAAAAGAGAAATGAATCCAAAAAGTTGTCCTCTGACCTCTCCTTGGACGGCATACTTGAACGAACACACACACACACACACACACACACACACACACACACACACACAAATGTAGTAAAGAAATTTTTTTAAAAGCCTTTTTAGTTCTTTTACCTTTTTATTGTCTCCATAACAAAATTATCTTAACTGGGTGGTGGTGGCGCACACCTTTAATCCCAGCACTCAGGAGGCAGAGGCAGGTGGATCTCTGAGTTTGAAGCCAGCCTGATCTATAGAGTGGGTTCCAGGACAGCCAGGGCTACACAAAGAAACCCTGTCTTGAAAAACAAACAAAAACAAAAACCTAAAATCATCCTAGAACTGGATCACTTGGCTTTTTCTCTTCTTGCTGCCTCCCAGGTCATAATGCTCACACTTCTGAAAGCCAGCATCCTCTTAAATCACAGTCAGGCTCAGCACACTCAATACAATCTTTGTAACTTCAGCCTTTTGTGGAAAATAAGCATAGTCTGCCTACCATAGCTGCTCAGCTCCCTGTCATAACTCCACCTGACCTGGACATAGATTCCCTCCCTTTCTTTATTTTATGTAAAAGAGTGCCCTGTCTGCACTCATATATGTCTATGTATGTATTTATGCCAGAAGAGAGCATCAGATCCCATAGAGGTGGTCGTGAGCTGCCCTGTGGTTGCTGGGAATTGAACTCAGGTCCTCTGGAAGAGCAGCTAGTGCTTTTAACTGCTGAGGTGTCTCTGCAGCCCTCTTTTCTCTTCCTTGTATTGTGACACTTTGTGGGGCTGGTGCCTGCCACATTTCTTGCAGAAAGTCTGGTGGCTCTTAGGACCATTCACCATGTTTGTGAGATTTAACAGCCAAGGTTTTTTTCTTCTTCCTTTTTTTTTGTTTTCTTGTTTTTTGTTTGTTTGTTTGTTTGAAACAGGGTTTCTCCATGTAGCCCTAGCTATCCTGAAATTCACTTTGTAGACCAGACTGGTCTTGAACTCACAGAGATCCGCCTGGCTCTGCCTCCTGCATGCTGGGACTAAAAGCGTGCACCACTACTGCCCTGCCCAAGGCTGTTTCTTCCTTCCTTCCTTCCTTCCTTCCTTCCTTCCTTCCTTCCTTCCTTCCTTCCTTCCTTCCTTCTCTCTCTCTCTCTCTCTCTCTCTCTCTCTCTCTCTCTCTCTCTCTTTCTTTCTATTATCAGCTTGATACAGTACAAATTCTTATCCTAATAGGGAAATGTTTCATTGAGGCTTGCCCAGTAATTGAGTAAAACCAAAACTTATTATAAGCCACAGTCATCCTAGGGTCCCCCTTGCTATGTAGCCTCTCTGGTTTTGTGGGTTACAGTCTGATTGTTCTTTGCTTTGTATCTAGTATCCACTTATGAGTGAGTACTTACCATGTTTGTCCTTCTGGGTTTGGGTTACCTCACTCAGGATGATTTTTTCTAGTTCCATCCATTTGCCTGCAAATTTCTTGTTCTCGTTGTTTTTCTCTGCTGCGTAGTACTCCATTGTGTATATGTACCACATTTTCTTAATCCATTCTTCAGTTGACGGGCATCTAGGTTGTTTCCAGGTTCTGGCTATTACGAATAGTGCTACTCTGAACATAGCTGAGCATGTATCTTTGTGGTATGATTGAGCATTCCTTGGGTATATGCCCAAGAGTGGTATGGCTGGGTCTTGAGGTAGATCGATTTCCAATTTTCTTTTCTTTTCTTTTTTTTTTTTTTAAAGATTTATTTATTTATTATGTGTACAGTGTTCTGTCTGCACATATCCCTCCAGGCCAGAAGAGGGCACCAGATCTCATTACAGATGGTTGTGAGCCACCATGTGGTTGCTGGGAATTGAACTCAGGACCTTTGGAAGAACAAGCAGTGCTCTTAACCTCTGAGCCATCTCTCCAGCCCCCGATTTCCAATTTTCTGAGGAACCACCATACTGATTTCCACAGTGGTTGTACAAGTTTGCATTCCCACCAACAGTGGAGGAGTGTTCCCTTTGCTCCGCATCCTCTCCAACATAGACTGTCATTAGTGTTTTTGATCATAGCCATTCTGACAGGTGTAAGGTGGTATCTCAGAGTCATTTTGATTTGCATTTCTCTGATGATTAAGGATGTTCAGCATCTTTAAATGTCTTTCAGCCATTTGATATTTTTCTTTTGAGAATTCTCTGTTTAGCTCTTTAGCCCATTTTTAAATTGGTTTGTTCAGTATTTTGATGTCTAGTTTCTTGAGTTCTTTATATACTTTGGAGATCAGTCCTCTGTCAGATGTGGGGTTGGTGAAGGTCTTTTCCCATTTTGTAGGCTGTCTTTTTGTCTTATTGACCGTGTCTTTTCCTCTACAAAAGCGTCTCAGTTTCAAGAGGTCCCATTTATTAATTGTGCTCAGTGTCTGTGCTGCTGGTGTTATATTTAGGAAGTGATTTCCTGTGCCAATGCATTCAAGAGTACTTCCTGCTTTCTCTTCTATCAAGTTTAGTGTGACTGGATTTATGTCGAGGTCTTTGATCCACTTGGACTTGAGTTTTGCCAAGGCTGTTTCTTAATGAAAAAGTTCACAAAGAAAGAGAGAAGAGCTGGGCATGATGGCACAGGCCTTTAGTTCCAGCATTTGAGAGGTAGAGGCCGGCAGATCTCTGTGAGTTCGAGGCCAGCCTTGTCTATAGAGCAAAGTCCAGGACAGCCAAGACTACAAGAGAAACCCTGTCTTGAAAAACAAAACAGAGAGAGAGAGAGAGAGAGAGAGAGAGAGAGAGAGAGAGAGAGAGAAAGAAAGAAAGTCAATAGTGTCACCTAGCTTCCACAGTTAATTCAGGACCAGTCTTGTTTATCTATCCCATTGGTACCATTTTGAAGCAAACAGACATCAATACCAAGTTGTAAACATTTCACTATGTGTCTCTGAAAAGTAGAAGATAACATTCCCAGAACCCACACGATGGCTCAGCAGTTAGGAACACTGGCTGCTCTTACAGAAGATCCAGGTTTGATTTTGAGCACCCGTATGGTGGCTTACAACTGTCTGTAACTCTAGTTCTAGGGGAATCCAATGTCTTCTTCCGACTTCTTTGGGTGCCAGGCATGCACATGGCATACATACATATGTAGGCAAAGTACTCATACACATAAAAAAACTAAAACAAAACAAAAACTTAAGTGTTGAGTTCAGTGGTATCAGATACATTCAAATAGTAATGATAAAAAATAAATTCATTGATTAGATCAGATATTGCCCCTGCTTATAGCTCTTCATTGGCTTCTCATTTATACTAGTGATACAACAACCTACATTCCTTATCACAGCATATAAGTCTTAATGTGTCTGGCCTTTCATCCTCAATGTAACCCATTTCTTACCTTTCCCTTGTTTATCACTCTCCATTCTGGCATGTTTTTCCTCTTCTCTGACCCCACCAGGATGCTTTCTCTTCTTCCCAGCCAACTCTCTCTGCCCTCTATGTGGCAGATTCCATCTTGTCCCTCAATCCTTGGCTGAAACACCATTCCCTGCAGAGAAATTTTATGATCGTCTCCCTCCCATTATTCTGTCCTGTGCCTCCCCATTTCGTTCATTCATTACACTGAGTTAGAATTAGTTACTGCTCGTTTTCTGGTTTTCACTATTCAAATGAGAGGGACCTTTTTCTTTCTTTTCTATTTTATCTTATGTGCACTGGTGTTTTGCTTGCATGTGTGTCTTTGTGAGGGTGTCAGATCCCCTGCAACTGGAGTTACAATCAGTTGTGAGACTTCATGGGGGTTCTGGGAATTGAACCTTTGGAAGAGCAGCCAGTGCTCTTAACCGGAGGAACTTTTTTCTTAATGCCCTTAATACTTAGAAGAGTGTGTAACTTGAAACATGTGCTCAATAAACGGACATTGACTGACTGAATGAACCTACTCTCTGGGGCCTTGAACAGAGTATAGTGGACAAGTTACGTTTGGAAGATTAAAGCTTTTTAGTTAGAATGGGTAATGATGTAGGTGAAAATATAAATCTAACATCTTTTGTCTTCTTTATTGCATTAATGCCCTATTTCAGGCTGCCTTTGATATTAGTTGGGAACAAATCTGATTTGGTGGAATATAGTAGTATGGAGACCATCCTTCCTATTATGAACCAATATACAGAAATAGAAACCTGTGTGGAGGTATGTCTCATGGGAAGGGGGGATTATGTGGGATGGAATAAATTTTCTGTTCTTTGTGAAGACATACAAACCAAATAAAACAGAGAATTTAAAAGTTTTCTTCATAAGCTCTTGTTTCTTTATAAGTTGGTAATGTCTACAAAGGAAAATTTATTTTTCAGTTTCTTCAAGGAATCTTACTCTTACCTTACTGGCTTTCTTTTTTTCTGCTAAGCCAAGTGGATGTAGATGTAGTAAGAGATAATGAGCAAAACTCCTGGGAGTGGGAGGGATTCCAAAGGAGGAATATCCTATATTGACACCTTTAAAATTGTGTTTAGCTATCTTAATTGATTTCAGAGTATGAAATTGAAAACTTTTATCTTTTTTTTTTTTTTTTTTTTTAGTGTTCAGCAAAAAACCTGAAGAATATATCAGAGCTGTTTTATTATGCACAGAAAGCTGTTCTTCATCCTACAGGGCCTCTGTACTGCCCAGAGGAGAAAGAGGTAACCTCAGGCTGTGTGTTCTGTGGGCCTGAGTGATGCCGTGTGGTCATGGGCTATAGTGATGTTTAGCTTTTTTAAAATTTTTGTTTAAATTATCTTTTTTTATTTTTCTATTATCAGCTTGATACAGTATAAATTCTTATCCTAATAGGGAAATGTTTCATTGAGGCTCGCCCAGTAATTGAGTAAAACCAAAACTTATTATAAGCCACAGTCATCTGTTTAGCTTTTTATAAAGATGAAGCTATTGAAATTGAATTATGGGCTGGGCGGTGGTGGTGCACGCCTTTAGTCCCCATACTCAGGAGGCAGAGCCAGGCGGATATCTATGAGTTCGAGCCAGCCTGGTCTACAGAGCAAGATCCAGGACAGGCACCAAAACTACACGGAGAAACCCTGTCTCGAAAACCAAAAAAAAAAAAAAAAAAAAAAAAAAAAAAAGAAATAAAAGAAATTGAATTGTGTTGCTTATTAAATTGTTAAATTGAGTGTTCTGGTTCAGTGACACTTCCATGAACGATAGAGTTTCCGTTTAAGTCTTCTTAGATAGTATCGCTGACACACAGCACTGAAGACACTTACAGAGCCGCCAGGACTCAATTCTTTCCTTACTTTGCAACTGTAAATCTGTGAACTTTCCCCTTCATTTTCTGTTTGTTTATTTTATGAGGTGGATGTATGCGATGGCGTGCATAGAGGTCAGAGGACAGCTTGTGGAAATCAGTTCTTCTTTCCACTGTTTGGGTCAGATGTCAGGCTTGGTAGCTGTAGCAGGGTCCTTGCTGTTGTTCCCTTTGGGGGTGGGGGCCAAGTAGGCACAGAGTCAAACCACACAGACTCTGGGAGAATGTCGAAAGCTCAGTTTATTCTGGAAGAGGCAAGCCTTATATACTTTCACCCCACCCTTGGGGGAGGTCTGATGAATATGCATCTGTTGGTGTTACATGGCTGCCTCTCATTGGTCCAGGTCATCTCCAGATCATGTTTCAGCTGCTGTTGCTAAGACCCTTAGGCAGACCCAGGCTGGCTCTCAGAAAGTATCTTTTTTACTTGTTTGGGCCGTCTGGCCCTCAAGCCCGTTAGGGATGAGTCATCCCACAGGTAGCAAGTATTCTTTACCCACTAATCCATCTATCTTATCAGTCCTGACAATCTGTGAATCTAAGCAAAAACTTGGGTAGTGATTTTGTTTGTTTGATTTCAGTAATTGATCTCAGGGCTCTGTGCATAGTAAGTGAATGTGCTACCCCTGAGCTACATTCTCAGACCTCTTATTACTTTTTGTCCTGGGCACATGTGATATAGCCTGGATATGCTTTCTTTTTTTTTCTTTTTTTTTTAATTCAATTTTTTGGGGTTTTTTTTTTCAAGTGGATATACTTTCATAGGTAGGAAATACAGTAATTCCATTGAGAAATACCCAGAATCTAATAAAATTTTGCAGTAGATTAATAACTGATTTTTTTAAAGATAACGTGACACAGAGCTCACCTCTTTCATGCATACAATTAAGTGAGTTTTAGTATATTCAGAAAGGGACCTTCTCTGACCTAGCTCCACGGCCTTATATACTTCCCCAAAGAAACCCTGTGGCCATTAGCAATCACTCCTCAGCTCCCTTTGTCCCTCCTGGATGGTCCTGACAGTGGAGGCACCAATGAGTAGCTTTTATTTCTCTCTTCTTTCACCAGCACTGTGTTCAAGGTTCACTCATGCTGTAGTGTGTATCAGTATTTAATTTCTTCTAGTTAAATAAAATGTCATCATATGGAGGGAGCAACTCTTCATTTTGACATCTCCTGAAGTAGTTTCTTCCTTTTGATTATTGTGAATGGGCTGTTGTTAATTTGTTCACATACAAGTTTTTTTTTCTTGAGACACCTGTTTTCAGTTCTTTTCCATCTATGTGTAGCATTGGTGTTGCTGAGTAACAGGACCATACGTTTAACTAAGGGAGGAACCACCAGGTATTCCCACAGTGGAAGGAAATATTGTCCATTCCCACCTGTCATATATAAAGATCCAATTTTTTTTTGTTTGTTTTGCTTTCTTTTGTTTTGTTTTCCGAGACAGGGTTTCTCTGTGTAGCCCTGGCCTTCCTGGAACTCACTGTAGATGTGGCTGGCCTTGTACTCACAGAGATCCATCTGCCTTTGCCTCCGGAGTGCTGGGATTAAAGGTGTGTGCCAGCACTCCATCTCTGTCTGTTGCTCTATCTCTCTCCCCCCATCCTCTCATTCTCATGTATCCCTGGCTATGTTTATATGATATATAGCTGACGATGACCTAGAGCTTCTGATCCTCCTACCTTTCTTTCCCAAGTGTTAAGATTACTGGTATTCCCTGCCATACCCAGATGAAATTTCCAACTTATTTACATCTTTGCAGCAGTCATTTATGCTTTTGGTCTTTTTGGTTTATTACAGTCATCCTAGAAAATATCACTTTAGAGGCTGGAGAGATGGATCATCATTTAAGTGCACTGACTGCTCTTCCAGAGGACCCGGGTTCAATTCCTAGCACCCACATGGTAGCTAACAATGGTCTAACTCCCAAGATCTGACAGCCATACACAGCACACACAGACATACATGCAGGCAAAACACCAATGCACATAAAATAAAAAAAAATAATAAATTTAAAAAAAGAAATATCACTTTATTTCATTGTGATTTTAATTTATATTACCCTGATGGCTAATGATTTTAAACAATTCTTTAAAAACTTTTTTATTTGTTTTTATTTTCTGTGCATTGGTGCTTTGCCTTCACTTCATGTATGTCTAGGTGAAGGTGTCATGTCCCCTGGACCTGGAGTTAAGTGGAGTTACGACAGCTGTGAGCCATTGTGTGGATGCTGGGAATTGAACTGGAAGAGCAGTCAGTGCTCTTAACCGCTGAGCCATCTCTCCAGCCCCTTAAACAATGTTTTTGTATGCTCATTTATGTGTCTACTTTGGCAAAATATCTACTCAAGGACCTATGCCCATTTTTAAGTTAGATTAATTTTTACTTTATTTTATTTTATTTTGGTTTTTTGAGACAGTGTTTCTCTGTGGGATCTGCCTGCCTCTGCCTCCCAAGTGCTGGGATTAAAGGCATGCATCACTACTGCCTGGCTTCATTTTATTTTTTAAGATTTATTTATATATTCTGTGTTCTGTCTGCATGTATGCTTGGATGCCAGAAGAGGGCACCAGATCTCATTATAGATGTTTGTGAGCCATCATGTGGTTGCTGTGACTAGAACTCAGGACCTCTGGAAGAGCAGCCAGTGCTCTTAACCTCTGAGCCATCTCTCCAGCCCTACATTAATTTTTATTGAGGTATTTTTTAAAAACAATTTTAGATTTACTTATTATTTTATGTGTATGAGTATTTTGCCTGCATGTATGTATGTGTACCATGTGTATGCATGGTGCCTGAGAAGGTTAGAAGAGGATGTCAGATCCTTTGTAACTGGATCATTGTGAGCCAGTGTGGTGTGCTGGGAGTCAAACCTGGGTCCTCTGTAAAAGCAATGAGTGCTCTTAACTGCTGAGCCAACTCTCCAACCCTGAGGGTTTTTTTAAAATTAATTAATTAATTAATTAATTAATTAATTTTTTTGGTCTCACTGTGTAGCTCTCTCTGTCCTGGAACTCACTCTGTAGTATCTGCCTGCCTCTGCCTTCCCAATGCTAGAATTAAAAGTGAAATAAAATTTTGGAGGGCTTGAAGGACGGCTCAGTGGTTAAGGGCATTTCTTTGTCTTCCAGAAGTCCTGAGTTTGGATTCTAGTGTCCGCATCTTTGTCTTTTTCAGGTACTCACCTATATGTGGCATGTAGACAGATAAATACACAGAAATAAATCTAAAGATACATAAAAATTTGCAGTTTATAATATTGTTGAGTAGTTGGAAAATTGAGACCCCCTAGCCAAACTTGGCTTTTGTACAACGTATGAGCTATGAATACATTTTATGTATTTTTTTTTTCTGAGACAGGGTTTCTCTGTGTAGCTTTGGAACCTGTCCTGGAACTCTATCTGTAGACCAGGCTGGCCTCTGCCTCCTGAGTGCTGGGACTAAAAACGCGCACCACCACCACCACCTGGCCATTTTGTGTATTTGTAATTATTGAAGAAAATGAAAAGGACGTGTATTTTGTGATATGTCAAACTGTATTACGTTGGCACACCAGCCATTGTTTGTTTAGATCTGTGGCACTGTGAGTGGTTTGAGCAGTGCTGCAGTTTAGTACTGTCAGCCCCACTGCTGCCTAGGGTACCACTTACTGCTGTGTGCTGTGACACTTCCCAAGTGCCACATCCCATTCCAGGACAAGACAAATGGCAAGGAGGTTTTCAGGAGCAAAGCACTTACAGTTCACAAACCCAGGCTTCAGTTGCAGCATTGTTTTTCAGGCTTTGATGCAAGTTCAGGGAAATTTCTACATTTCATAGTCCATCTAACTCTATAGTTGATTTTCTCCCAGATCTCTAACTGGAACTGATGAATCTGCAGTGTAGTCATATCGGGGGTGAAAAAAAGAAGATGCCAAGGAAAGAATCTAATACAGCTCTATAGATGCCTTCCAAGTCATGGATTTTCCCAATTAAAATCATGTTTGTAGGGCTGGTGAGATGTCTCATTGCATAAAGGCCCTTGCCACTAAGCCTGTCAGCCTGAGGTCAATTCCTGGGACCTGCATGCTGGAAGGAGAGAACCAACTTTTGAGGCTTGACCTCTGACCTCCATGCATGTGCTGTGGCACAGTCATGCTCCCCCTCCCAAAGAAATAAAGATAATTAAAAAACAAAAACAAAACATATTGTGCAGCTAGATATGCTGACACACACTTTTAATCCCGATACTAGGGAGGCAGAGAAAGGAGGAGCTCTGAGTTTGAGGCCAGCCTGGTCTACATAGCGACTACATAGAGAGACCCTGTCTCAAAGAAATAAAAAAAAAAAAAAAAGCATGGTGTGTGTGTGTGTTTGTGTGTGTGTGTGTATGGGGGGGAGGGTGTATCAGTATTTGACAACAGAGATCGCTACAAAAAAAATCTTAAGAGGCAACGTGAAATCTCATTGCAGATCAGCAGTGATAGATAAGCATTCCAATAGAAAACACTAACTTTGAACCCCAAGTTAGTAAAATTCAATCCCTTCAGGAGAATTGTTTGTTTGTTTGTTTGTTTGTTTGAGACAGGATTTCTCTCAATAATCCTGGCTGTCCTAGAACTCTGTAGATCAGGCTGGCCTTAAACTCAGAGATCCATCTACCTCAGGAATACACCATCACCTCCCTGCAAATTCTATTTCCTTTTTTTTTTTTTTTCCCCGAGACAGGGTTTCTCTGTGTAGCCCTGGTTTCCTGGAACTCACAATATAGACCAGACTGGCCTCAGACTCACAGAGATCCACCTGTCTCTGCCTCCTGAGTGCTGGGATTAAAGGTGTGTGCCACCACTACCCAGTGAATTCTATTTTCTTTAGTGACTAAATTACAAAATTGTACTCACTTGTTACTACATTAACATTTTAAATGTTGTCAGTAAAAAGGGAATTCATGCTGTATAAATAAAAACCACATGTTATCTGTGATTTTGCATATTTGGCTCCAAAGTTTAAAATATTTCCTATGTTGTCTTGACAGAAAAATTAGTCTTGAGTTATCCCTTAATCTGACCATGGTTTCTCATTTTTATTCTTAATTTATGATTCCTTAAGTTTTTTTAAAGTTATCTTTAACCTGGTGTTTCCTAGACAGAGTTTCTCTGTGTAGCCCTGGTTGTCCTGGAACTCACCATAGATTACTGGGGTTGAAGATGTATGCCACTACCACCTTAGTTTATTCTGAATTCTTTAACTGTTGCTCTGTTCTTAGGCCTATTATTAGTTCTGCTAATCTGCTGATTCCCTGCCCTTCCCTCAGTCACTGACTAAAGCCATCTGCTATTCAGTTCTCAGGTATATCTAATAAATAAAATACCATACAAAATTTTCAACTTTTAGACTATATATTGTTTTATACGTGTATAAGCTTTAAGTCTAAGCTTTACTAGAATTTTTTTTTTTGAGAGCTTGCCTCAAAAAATGTAATAATAGTACTGTGCCCATGACTTTATTTACAGCACTCAGGAGGCAGAGGTAGGTGGATCTCTGTGAGTTCAAGGCCAGCCTGGTCTACAGAGTGAGTACCAGGACAACCAGAGAGATCCTGTCTCAACAAAACAAAACAACAAAAAAAGAATTTTTCTTTTGCGGGGGCCAGAGAGATAGCTAAGAGTTTAAGAGTGTGCTACTCTTGCAGAGGACCTGAGTTCAGTGCCCAGCACTCACATGTAGTGTTTTACAACTGCCTATAACTGTAGCTCCAGGGGGATCCGACACCTCTGGTCTCTAAGAGCACCCACACTCAAGTGCATATACTCATACACAAGCAAATACACACAATTAAAAATAAAAAAATTAAAAATTTTTTAAAACTTTTTTTTGGCTCCCCCCCTTAATTGTATATACGTACACAAGTGTGTGTGTCTGCATGTGTATGTGTGTGGGTGAGTATAGAGGTCATAGGATAACATTTGGGAGTTGGTTCTCTTCTTTCCGCTGTGTTAGTCCTGATGATCTAACTCAGGTCATTGGGCTAATAGGCAGGCTAAGCCATTTTGCCAGCCCCAAATTCTGCAATGCAGTTTCATATTACAATCACAACTGTTACCATTACCATTTTGCTCTGGGTAATCGTAGGAATGACATTATAAATTAATGAATATGCTTTTTCATCCTGCATCTTGTTCTCTGATTCAAATGGGTTCATAAGACTCTACTTCCAGGAACTATATGACAGAGCTGTACTGAAAATGACCTTTAGGAGATTATTGCACTTTGTATTGAATATGACATACTCTTCCTGAGAGAGGGTATATGAATGACTCTACCTCCAAGTTTAAATAAACTTCAGTAATCTTCCTCCAGGTTTGATGGTGCACACCTTTAATCCCAGCTCTTGGGAGGCAGGGGCAGGCGGATCTCTGAGTTCAAAGCCGTAGGTTCAGTCCTCTGTACTTAAAAAAATGTAAATGGCTTGACTTTAGTTCATTTCTTTGTGTTACTAGTTTTTGATGTTAAATAAAAATTATCAGAAGCTTTCTCAGTATTATTTGTGAAAATTGTATTTTAAATTATTTTGTTTCTTTTCTCCCTGTTGTATAGATGAAACCAGCTTGTATAAAAGCCCTCACTCGTATATTTAAAATATCTGATCAAGATAATGATGGCACTCTGAATGATGCTGAACTCAACTTCTTTCAGGTAACTGTCTTGAACTTCAGACTAACAGTATGCCACTAAGCAACCTGTTCTCTTATCTGTAAAACTATTACATCCCACTATTAAATCTTAAAATATGAAAAGCCTATTATGCCTAGGAACTGAGACTTTTTGATAGTTTGAGGTTGTGGTATTCAGTGGGTGTATGAAGAATGACAAACTCTAAATCACTGTGATTTCTGAATTTTATATTATGTGACCACACAAAGACTTTGTTTCTGAAACAGAGTGAGAAGTGCTGCAGGTTTCTTTCTTGACATACATAATTTTCTTTCTTTCATAACATGCTTCCCTTAGATAATAGGAAATAGAGACGACATTTACTTGTTTCTTTTGGTTGTAGCACTTTGATTTTGTAGATTAACACTGTTTTATATTATTTGTGGATTTATATTCTGGTTTGTTTTTAAATTTATTTTATTTTATGTTTTTGCTAGAGAATTTGTTTCAACACTCCTTTAGCTCCTCAAGCTCTGGAAGATGTCAAGAATGTGGTTAGAAAACACTTAAGTGACGGTGTGGCTGACAGTGGGTTGACGCTGAGAGGTAGGGTTCTTCATCACTTTCTCCTCAGGTGCTGGGTGTTAACCAAGGGCCTTACTCATTAATCATATTTCTAGCCCATTTCCCAACCTTCTAAATTTAATATTTCAAACAGCATTATTTATACATTAAGGAAACATTAGTATTGGTGGGAGATTATTATCTAAAGTCAGTGTAAATTAGAGGTAGGGAAATTGGTTAGATCAGATATGCAGACAGTCATATGAGGGAAAGATATACATGTAACAAACATCTTAGTACTCTTAAGCCATATTTAGGCAAAAATTACTTCTAGGGACTGGGTGTATAAGTCAAATTTACCAATTATAGTGTTCATTGTTGAGTATATTGCTGAGTTATGGTTTAATAAATGGTGAAGTAAAACCCAGACTTTTCCGTTATAGAAGTAAGCGAGGGGACTGGTACACCATTCTCATTTGTTTTCATCATGTAGCTCTGGCTGTCATTGTGCTCCTTGAGATGTGACTGTCCTTTTGTCCACTGCTTGCTCTTTTGCAGAGCTGCATGTTTATGGGAAATGAGTCTGAAATGAGCTTTCAGACACACGGGACCTCTTGTTCCTCAGTGTGAAACTAGTACACGAGTTCTCACAAATCCAGCTCACGTTGTATGCTTTCCTCCCTGCCACAGTTAACTCTTCACACCAACTGTATTTACTGATTTACTTTATTTCAGGTTTTCTCTTTTTACATACACTTTTTATCCAGAGGGGGAGGCATGAGACTACTTGGACTGTACTTCGACGATTTGGTTATGATGATGATCTGGATCTGACGCCTGAGTATTTATTCCCCCTGTATGTACCTCAGCTTTCTAATTTATTTCACTTGCCAAGTATCTTTAAGTTTTGTTTAATTTATGCATAGTTTTTAAGTGCCTTGTGATTAATTAGAATTATAGGCAGTTTCTCAACTTTAGTACTCTGAACATTTTGGACTAGAGAGTTTTTTGAGTCCCTCTATTATGTAGCTCTGGCTGTCCTGGAACTCACTCTGTAGACCAGGTTAGCCTAGAACTCAGAGATCCGCCTGACAGTTCCAGGACAGCCAGGGCTGTTACACAGAGAAACCCTGTCTCAGAAAAACAAAAACAAAAACAAACAAAAAAAGGGTAGTAATTGGGGGCTGGAGTGAAGGCTTTTCAGGTAAGAGCACTGGCTGCTGCTCTTCCAGAGGGTCCTGGTCTGAGTCCCAGCACCCACATGGTGGCTCACAGCCATCTGCTCTAATTCCAGTTCCAGGGGATCTGATGCCTCTTTTAACCTCTCTGGGCACCAGACATACACATGGTGCCTAGACATACATGAACGCAAACTATCCATTCAAATAAAAAAGTTGTTGGGTGTGGTAACATGAACACCTATAACCCCAGGGCTAGGGTCGGGTGAGGTGGAGGGAAGAGTGTCACAGGGCTTGCTGGCTGCCAGAGTTGCTCCAGGTTCAGTCAGAAACCATGTCTCAAAAGAATGAAATTCACTCTGTAGACCACGCTGACCTCAAGCTCACAGGATCCATCTGCCTCTGCCTCCCAAATTCTGGGATTAAAGATGTGCACCACCACTGCCTGACTTATTACTCTCTTAAGTGGCTTTTCAGGACTGGAGAGATGGCTCAGGGATTAAGAACTGGTGCTGCTCCTTCAGAGAACCTGAGTTCAGTTCCCAGCAGTTACATTAGGTGGCTCATAACTGCCTGTAACTCCTACTCCATGGAATCCTAACATTCTCTTCTGGCCTCTGCAGGTTCCTGCATTCATGTGCACATACCCACACACAGACACACACCTTGTCCTGCAAAGGCCCTTCGTGGTTCACTTCCCACTTGAACATGATTCCTTAGAATTAAGGAACTGCAAGTATAACAAAGCCAAAAAGTAACTAATAGTGCAGAAGAGGGGCCTCTGATGCAGTGTGAATGGCAGCACAGATGAGTACATCATTGTGGAAATAACACGGAGGTTCCTCAGAAACCTAAGAGTAAAGTTGTGTATGGCCCAGTGTTCCCTCCACTGATGTCTTATATAACGGAAATGGAATTATCATTTCCTTGTTGACTGCAACACTGATCATTAGAGCCACAACACAGTAACTTGTGGGTGAATAAACAGTCCTTTTTTTTTAACCCCCAAAAGATTTATTTATTTATTATGTATACAGTGTTCTGTCTGCACGTATCTCTGCAGGCCAGAAGAGGGCCCCAGATTTTATTACAGATGGTTGTGAGCCACCATGTGGTTGCTGGGAATTGAACTCAGGACCTTTGGAAGGGCAAGCAGTGCTCTTAACCTCTGAGCCATCTCTCCAGCCCCAGTTAAACAGTTCTGTAAAAGTATGGCTGGGTCGGGCTGGAGAGATGGCTCATGTAATGAGATCTGGCACCCTCTTCTGTGTACATAATAAATAAATAAATCTTTAAAAAAAAAAAGTATGGCTGGGTAGCTCAGCAAATACAGGTGCTTCTCATGAAAGCCTGCTTGGTGAGGTCAAACCTCAGACGCCACATGAAGTTGAAAGGATAGAACTGACTTCACAGAGTTGCCTTCTGACCTCCGCCACCCAGACTCAGCATGCACACACAGTAATAATAAATGACTGCAGTGCTGTGTGAATATAATTCCTTAAGGGACATAAAAAAGGATGAAAAAATTATTTATTTACTTATTTATTGGTTTTTCAGGACAGGGTTTCTCTGTGAGTAGCCCTGGCTGTCCTGAAATTCACTCTGTAGATCAAGCTGGCCTTGAACTCACTGAGATCCACCTGCCTCTTTCTCCTGAGTGCTGGGTTTAAAGGCGTGTGCCGCTGCCGCCGCCACCACCACCACCCCCGTTGATTAAATGTTTTTTAAAAGATGTTTTCCCGTGCTCGCTTCGGCAGCACACAGACTAAAAATTGGAACGATACAGAGAAGATTAGCATGACCCTGCACAAGGATGACACGCAAATTCGTGAAGCGTTCCATATTTAAAAAAAAAATTTTTTTTCATATGTATGAATGTTTGCATGTATATAATAAATACATCACGATTGTGCCTGGTGCCCATGGAGGGCAGAGGTGAGTGTTGAATCCCTTGAAACTGGAGTTTCAGACAGTTGTGTTCAGCCACGTAGTTGCTGGGAATGGAACCTAGGTCATATAAGAACAGCCATTGTTCTAAACTAAACTGTTTTTTTGGTTGGTTGGTTGGTTGGTTGGTTTGGGGTTTTTGTTTGTTTGTTTGTTTTGTTTTTTTCCGAGACAGGGTTTCTCTGTGTGGCTTTGCAGCCTTCCCTGGAACTCACTCTGTAGGCCAGGCTGACCTCGAACTCACAGAGATCGCCTGCCTCTGCCTCCCGAGTGCTGGGATTAAAGGCGTGCGCCACCACCACCCGGCTATTGTTCTTAACTGTTGACCCATCTCTCTAACCCTAAAAGGAAGGATGGCATCTTGTTATCTGTGGCACGGTGAATAGAACTTGGGGATACTAAGTTCAGTGAGATAGGCAGACACGGAAGACAGGTGTATGTCCTTACTCATTTGTAGGTGCTTAATTATTTGATCATGAAGTGAGGAGAAGAAAATGAATGGACAGAAGTTTCTAATGAGCATCAACATGTAGTGCTATGAGAAAGAAACTCTGATGTCTATAAAGCATGGTAGTTAACTATAGTTTGTAATAATTATACATTTCAAAATCACTGGAGAAAAGATGTCTAAAGGGGCTAACACTGTAGACAAGACAGTGTGAGAGAAGATAGAAGTGTTAATTACTGTGGTTTTATCATTATATATTCTATACAGGTAAGATTTTTTAATTTTTTTTCCTCGCTATGTAGCCCTTACTGGCCTAGAACTCACTAGGTAGACCAGGCTAGCCTTGAATTCAAGCGATCTACCTGTCTTCTTCCTCAATGCTGGTCTTAAAGGTGTGCGCCATTACACTTAGCATCAGATATGAATTCATAATACTGTATTCTATAAATAAACACAAATTTTCCATGCCAGTTTTCTTAGTCAGGGTTTCGATTTGCTGTGGTGAGACCCTGTGTCCAAAGCAACAGTTCATCTTCAATGGAAGTCAGGACATGAACTCAAGAATGTCACGATCCTGGAGGCAGGAGATGATGCAGAGGCCATGGAGAGTGCTACTTACTGGCTTGCTCCCCATGGCTTGCTCAGCCTGCTTTCTTATAGAACTCAGGACCACCAGCCCAGGAGTGGCCCCACCCACGATGGACTGGGCCTTCCCTCATTAATCACTAATTAAGAAAATTTTCTACAGTCTTGCTACACCTGATCTTATGGAAGCATTTTCTCAATTAAGGCTCCCTCATCTCCAATAACTCCATTGTGTCAAGTTGTCGTAAACCAGCCAGCACACCTGAAAATAAAAATTAGTTAGGCTTGGTGGTACACTCCTTTCATCCCAGCACTTGGGAGTCTGAGACAGTATTCAGAATGAAAGGAAAAGTATCAGCTCAGCACCCCCATGACCAAGTTCTCACACAAAGATTTATTTGCCCCCTCAGGAAAAAGGGCAGAGATAAGAGACAAAGACAGGACATGGAGGAAGAGGGGGAAGGGAAAAGGGGCTAGGGTATTTTTCCCAGAGGACAAAGGACTGCCTCTGGATAGAGGAGGCAGACATGGCACATAGGACCCATGTTAGGATGGAGTATCTAATTTAATTGGGCATGCTAATGAGGTGAGCCAAATGGGGCTTCGGATTGCTGGACTTCAATGCTTTGATAGCTGGACCTTGGTAGTCGGCCTTAGGAGGAGGAAGTGGAGGATAGAACGACCTTGGTGGCTAGCTTCAGGAATGTAATCTAAAGGTTTTTAGTGAGGCAAAGGGAATAGGGGAGAAGGGCAAGGCCTGCCAGATGCTGGAGTGAGCTAGTGTCCCTTCACAGAGCCCACAGTCATTTTGATCTGTGTAGTTCCAGGCCAGCCTTGTCTTAGTTATGACATCCTGTCTCAAAAACAAATGAACAAATTTAAAAGTCCAAAGCAGTAAATAAACAAAAATAATTTTTAAAAATTCTAAAGTAGGAAGGATGTTTTGTTTTTGTCTTTCTAGCACCTAACTCGTTGATTGCATTTGACATTTGTTAAATACTATCTGTTATTATTTCAACTTGTTACAATGTTGCCATTAATATTAAGCCCATAGTTGTGCCTTGCACCATTGAATATAATTTTTTTTCTTTGTTTTGATTTGGTTTTTTGAGACAGGGTTTCTCTGTGTAGCCTTGGCTGTCATGGAACTTACTCTGTAGATCAGGCTTGCCTTGAACTCAGAGATCCACCTGCCTCTGCCTCCTGAGTACTGGGATTAAAGGAATGGATCACCACTGCCTCGCATGAGAATTTATATATATTTTTTTAAAGATTTATTTATTCATGTATTTTATGTATATGAGTGCTTTGTTTTCATCCATACTAGAAGAGGGAATCAGATCCCATTACAGATGGTTGAGAGCCACTATGTGGTTGCTGGGAATTGAACTCAGGACCTCTTGAAGAGCAGTCAAGTGCTTTTAAGTGCTTAGCCGCCTCTCCAGCCCTGAGCATACTTTTATAAATGTATAAATATATAATCTACATGCCTGGCAATGGTGGCGCATGCCTTTAAACCCAGCACTCGGGAGGCAGAGGCAGGTGGATCTCTGAGTTCAAGGCCAGCCTGGTCTACAAATCGAGTCCCAGGACAGCCAGGGCTGTTACACAGAGAAACTCTGTCTTGGAAAAATAAAAAAATTACGTGTGTGTGTGTGTGTGTGTGTGTGTGTGTGTGTGTGTGT
>CABHPR010141375.1:47218-62588 GCA_902168415.1 Peromyscus melanophrys
GTGTGTGTGTGTGTGTGTGTGTGTGTGTGTGTGTGTGTGTAAAATCTACTACTAAAAAATGAAAAATTCATGAAGATTTAGAACTAGAAAACCTTCATGTTTGTTACCTACACTCAGTCCTTCCTCATCTAATACTGACCATTTCTTGTTCTTCTTTCTGCATATTATATTGTACCCACCTGTACATTTGTTTATATATAATAGGGTAAGAATTCAATAATGAAAGTATAAAATCTGCCAGTTGTAGTGACACACGCCTTTAATTCCAGTGTTTGGGAGGCAGAGACAAGTTTATCTCTGTGAGTTCCAGGACAGCCAGGGCTACACAGAGGAAACCACCACCAACAACAACAACTGTCTTTTTATCTGTGTGCTGGGCATGGAGCTGAGGTTTTTTGTTTTTTGTTTTTTTTTTTGACAAGCATTTACTGACAGATATCTCCCCAGCCCTACCTTTAATAGTCATTTATTTGTGTGTGTGTGTGTGTCATATGTGTGCATTTGGCTTATATGTGTGTATATGTTTATGTATGATGGCAGGTGTGTGCCATGCTACATGTTTGGAGATCAGGGAACAACTTTAGGTGTTGGTGTTTGCCATCTACTTTTTTCTTTAATTAAAATATATTTTTTGGCTTTTTAGTACATTTATTTATTTGGTTGGTTGATTGGTTGGTTAGTTAGGGTGAACAGGGGATTACAGATCTTTTGGCTCCTGTTTTTTTTTTGTTGTTGTTGTTGTTTTCTTTTTTTTGTTGGTTTGTTTTTTGTTTTTGTTTTTGTTTTTGAGACAGGGTTTCTTTGTGTAGCTTTGGAGCCTCCTGGATCTCACTCTGTAGACCAGACTGGCCTCGAACTCACAGAGATCCGCCTGCCTCTGCCTCCAGAGTGCTGGGATCAAAGGTGTGCACCACCACTGCCTGGCTATTGTTTTCAAAACAGGATTTCTCTGTAGCTCTGGCTATCCTGGAACTCACTCTGTAGACCAGGCTGGCCTCACCTTAGAGGTTCACCTGCCTCTGCCTCCTGAGTACTGGGACCAAAGACGATCACTACCTGGTTGGCCCCTGTTTTTTTAAACATGGATATCATGGATTCAGATTTCGGTTGTCAGGCTTGCTCAGCAAGTGTTTTTTAGCTGCTAAGTCAACTCCTGGCTCCTTTTTAAATTTTCTTTTGTTGGGGGCTGGAGAGATGGCTCAGCGGTTAAGAGCACTGACTGTTCTTCCAGAGGCCTGGGGTTCAATTCCCGGCACACCGTGTGGCAGCTAACAACTGTTTGTCTGTAACTCCAGGATCTGACACACCCTCACATAGTCATACATGCAGGGAAAACACCAATATACATAAAATAAGAATAAATAAGTTATTTTTAAAATGTTTTTTCTTTTGTTTTTTGAGACTGGGTCTGATGTTGTACAGGCTCGCTGAAGATTCCCTTGAGTGCTTGATCTTCCTGCCTCTACCTCTTGAGTGCTTGGATTATAGCTATATGCTATCACCCCAGTTTATGTTGTTCTGGGAATCGAGCTGAGGGCTTTGTGCATAGACAAGCACTACCAGTTGAGCGTACTCCATCCTGTAATCAGAATTTGTAAAGTTGTTATTTCAACCTGCCCTGTTTAGGAAAAATATGTATATGTCTCTTTGGAATGAACATTATTAATAATTCTTCTGAGGAACGCCATAACAACCCAGACTTTTCCCTGAGAATACCTGTATGACTTTGGAGGTTTCTTTGTTCATGCTGTTATCCCACAAAAATACTAATTTCAATCTTTCTATTTATTTCTCAGATTAAATTTTAATATTTGAGTAATGATTTATTCTTAATTTTTTTTCATCAACAGGCTAAAAATACCTCCTGATTGTACTACTGAATTAAATCACCATGCATATTTGTTTCTCCAAAGCACCTTTGACAAACATGATTTGGTAAGCCTTTGCCTGCAGTTTTCCAAAGTACATAGTCAAATATTTTTATATGGGTGATTTTCCTTTATTCTTTGAGCTGCCCAGTGTTTATGATATGTCATCCAAACTTTAAGCTTTTTAATTCAGTGATTTTATTTTATTTTATTTTTTTAGGATGAAAAAGTCTAGTTTTCCAGTAGACTGTTTCATAATGTGAGGAAATGTCTTTTTTGTTTGATTGATTGTTTTTTCGAGACAGGGTTTCTCTGTATAACAGCCTTGACTCTCCTGGAACTCACTCTGAAGACCAAGCTGGCCTTGAACTCACAAAGATCCACCTGCCTCTGCCTCTTGAGTGCTGCGATTAAAAGTGTGCACCACCACTGCCCAGCTCAAGGAACTACCTTGATAAAATATATAAAAGTTCTTATTTTAGGTTAGATGGTCATAGCACACACTTTTAATCCCAGCACTGTCTCGAAAAACAAACAAAAACACAAAAAAGTTCTTATTTTATTTTGAGACAATTTTTCTGTGCATCCCTGGCTGTTCTGGAACTCATTCTGTAGACCAGGCTGGCCTTGAACTCACAAAGATCCGCTTGCCTCTGCCTCCCAAGTGCTGGGATCAAAGGTGTGTTACACCACGCCTGGCAAACGTTCTCATAGCATAGCTTTACTAGACTAGGTAACTTGTTTGGAGATTTTTCTCTCAGAATCTGAATGTTATGTTAATTCCTTATGTGTCTTCAGGACAGAGACTGTGCTTTGTCACCTGATGAACTTAAAGATTTATTCAAAGTTTTCCCTTACATACCTTGGGGACCAGATGTAAATAACACAGTCTGCACAAATGAAAGAGGCTGGATAACCTACCAGGGATTCCTTTCCCAGTGGACGTGAGTATTGAGCTCACCTCTCTGCTCTAGAGTCACAATTCCTTTTCCATTATGGTGGTGTCGACTTGTCATTTTGTGTGTGGTTAAGTTTGAGAAATCCTTCCTTCCTAGTTTCCTCTAAGCAGCATGTCTCTGAGATGAACCGTGAAGGTTTCGTAAGGTTTTCAAGAAGGGGCTGTTTTCTTCCATGATGTTGTCGGAAATAATAGCATTATATCGAAATGAAACTAAATTTTGTACTTTTTGTTTGATAAGAAAATTGGAGCTGCTGTTACTATTTCAGCGAATGGGGAGAAGCACTGGAGTTGGCATTCTGTGTTTTAAATGATTTTTAATTAATTCTCTATAAAACTTAATGAGGATATGTTAAAATCTACTCAGAGCATGGTTGGCATTGTGCCAAGAGCATTAGGGAATTCTCTGCTCTTATCAAGATGTCATCATTACTTTAGCATTGCTGAGAAAAACTTCTTCTTCTTTCTATAGAGGAGGTAGATGTGTTGAGGAAAACCAGGCTCCACCTCAAGGAAGGGCACCTGAGGCAGACTTTTCAACATCCTTTCTCTCTCTCTTTCCCTCTTCTCTGCACCATCACTCTCCCCGTCTCTTTGTCTCTCTCTCTCCCTCCCTTCCCCTCTCCCTCTCTCCCACCTTCCTCCCACTGCCTCCCTTTTGTACTTTTTTTCTTAGTTGCAAGCCTAGCCTTTAACAGCTGAGCCATCTCTCCAGCCCTATCTCCTTTTCCAAGTCCAGGTCTTACCTATCCTAAGCTGGCCTGGAACTTACTATGTAGCTGAGATTGACCCTGAATTCAATCCTCCTGCCTTTACCTCATAAATAACTGGGATTTCATGCTCGTTTTATGTGCTGCTAGGGATCAAACTAAGGATTCTACCAACTGAGCTACATCCCAAACTTCCATCCCCCAAGTACATAAGAAGGACCAATTTCGGGTACTCTCAGGAGGTATTTTTTACTTTTCTGTCAAACCTTTTCATATCTGCTTAGTTTTTGTCTGGTCAGTATGTGCAGGACATTATGTTAGCCTGGGAAGCAGATCTATTATCCGTCTATCTATCCGTGCTATAGGTTATACCAGCCTCTGTCTGCGCAGCAGCTCATTGCACAGGCTTGCTTTCTCTGGCAGGTGGAATAGAGGAATTCACCCTTATCCCGTATTTTCCTACAGTTTTACTACAGGATTGGCAGTGTAGGAAAAGTTATGGTTGGAGAAGCTAGGGACATAGCTCAGTTGGTAAAGTGCCTAGAAGGACCTGAGTTTTATTTTAAGAACTCATGTAAAACAGTACAGATAGGGCATGTCCTTTTCTTCCACTCAGGGAAGGTGGAGGCAGGCAGACGATTCCTGAACCTCACTGGCCTTCAGCTTAGTTTTCTTGTGGAGTTCCAGACTAGTGAAAGACTGTTTCAAAAAATCAGGTGGACAGCTCCCGAGGAACAGTACCAAAGATTGTCCTCTGTCCTGCACACGTGCACTTTTACACTAATGTACATACATACACATGCACACAGAGTCGTAGTTGGACACATCAGACAGTAGAGCAGCCTGACAAGTATTATCTGAAACCTAACAGTGGGTAATTTTTTTCGAGTTATTGGACTTTTTTTTATGAATGTTAATTTAGGACATAAGCTTTGTAAACTTCCTGGTTTTAGGCTCACAACCTACTTAGATGTACAGCGTTGCCTGGAGTATTTGGGCTATCTAGGCTATTCCATACTGACGGAACAAGAGTCTCAAGCTTCAGCCATTACAGGTAAGCATATATGGATGCCATTCAGCTCATGACTATGATTTTTTTTTAACTCTAGTTTAGGGGGAAGGGAGTGTAGCTCAGTTGGTAGAATGCTTGCCTAGTGTGCATGAGGGTCTTATCCCTAGAGCTGCATAAACTGGGAATGGTGGTACATACCTGTAATACCAGCACAAGTTCAAGATCATTGTCAGCTACAAATCCAGTTTGAGGCCAGCTTATGCTATATGAGACCCCTCTCTCAATACAAAAACAGGGACTTGGGCAGATGGCTCAGTGGTAAAGAGCTCTGACTTTTCTTGCAGAGGACCCTTGTTGGGTCCTCAGCACCCCCAAGGTGCCTCACAGCCCTCTGTAACTGTTCCTGGGAATCCAGCATTCTCTTCTGACCTCCATGGACACCAGACACACACATACAAATATGCAGGCAAAGCACTCATTACACATAAATAATTTTTTTAGTCCTTAGGGGCTTATAAGACCTCACCCCTCTCTAAGGATGTGTAGGTAGTTAATAGTTGCTGAGGGAAGAAGACATTTTCTTCAGTGGTGTAGCCACTGGTAAGTGGTGAGATGCCAATCCCTGTAAATAACCCCTCGTGTTCTGTAAGCAACACTAATGAGTCATGAAAAAAACCGAAAACAAAAACATGAAAATGGGGCTGGAGAGATGGCTCAGTGGTTGAGAGAACTGACTACTATTCTAGAGGACCTGACTTCAATTCCCAGCACCTACATGGCAGCTCACAACTGTCTGTAGTTCTAATTCCAGGGGACCCAACACCCTCACACAGACATACATGCAGGCAAAACACCAATGCACATGAAATAAAAATCAATTAAACAAAAAGACATGATAGACTGGTTGGAAAGAAGGGTTAGCAGGAGTGGGGAAGAAATGAGAGGGTAATAGGAGGATGAATATCATCACAGTGCACCATATACATGTGTGAAAATAAAACCCATTACTATGATAATTAATATATACTAATGTAAATGTTTAAAAGGGATTCAGAAATACGAACAAAGTTATCAGGAGGCCGAAAAAGACAAAACAAATTCAAATATTACAAAGAGTGGAGATAAGCTCTTCTTATTCTGTGTCTGTATTTGTTTTGCTCATAATTTGGCAATTTCTTTTATTATTTATCAAAGGGGATAGAGTACTTTTGCTTCTTTCTATTCAGTAGTGCTCCAGTGATAAAAGTGAGGGCGAGGTCATCCTCAGCGAGTAGAGAGCTGGATGCCAGTCTAGGTGACAAGGAATCCTGCCTCAAACTCTCTCCACACTACCATACCCCCAAAGAAAGAAATGTGGTGCTTTATTGTACTGATTGTAGGGCTTGGGTTTGTTTTCTTTTGTTGTTGTTGTTGTTGTTGTTGTTTTCCGAGACTAGGTTTCTCTGTGTACTCACTCTGTAGACCAGGGCCTCCAACTCAGAGATCTGGTGGGATTAAAGGCTTGCACCACCACCACCACCACCACCACCACCACCACCACCACCACCACCACCACCACCACCCAGCATTATGTTTGTTTGTAAATCAAACATTTCTAAAAGGTGCACCAATACCTATTTTATAGATGATTGAATAGAGGCTTAGTGAGTCTTAGTGGTACAAGTTTGTGTTTTTTGTTTTTCTTTTTAGTAACAAGAGATAAAAAGATTGACCTGCAGAAAAAACAGACTCAGAGAAATGTGTTCAGATGTAATGTAATTGGAGTGAAAGGCTGTGGGAAAAGCGGAGTTCTTCAGGCTCTCCTTGGAAGAAACCTAATGGTGAGGATTGTCAGAATATAATTTCTTCTAACAAATGTTTATAATAATAAGTTTACAAAAGTTTTTATGGACATTATCCTTTTTAGGTCATTATTAGAAGTCATGGTCTACTTATATTAGTGCTGTACAATCTAAACTGTAACAATAGGTACACCCAGGACTTAGAGTCTTAGGCTAGCCTTGGGTACATAGCTAGTTCCAGGCCAGTTTGAGCTACTGAGTGAGAGTCTGTTTTAACAAACAAAGCAGCAGTAATCCTGTTGAAGATCTATCTTGCTTCACAGGTGTTAGCTGTCTTAGAAAATCAGAGATTCAGTGACTGCACACATGAAAGCACCTAACAGAGCGTGGCGTTGAAGTTCACGTATCTAAGGAGTGATGATGATACTTAGTCCTGACTATTCCCTTGACCAAGAATACTGTTTACTTAGGGTTCTCATGTGAGACCAGAGTGTACTATGAGAATTGCCATCAGATGGCTCCAGAATCTATGCTCACTAATCCTGTTTACTTCCTCTTCAGCTACTGCTTGTACTTTATGCAAAATAAGTTCACCTTTTGTCTAAGACCCTTAGAACTAAGAAATATAAAACCAATATCCCATTTTTACTGATAAATAGCAATACAGAGAGGGATGAATGTCTTTTTGTTTTTAATACACCCACACATGGACAAAGGTATGTGCTGATGAAATTACTTTAATATTTTATTATTAACTGAGATTTTTGGTTCTGTTTTTAGAGACAGAAGAAAATTCGTGATGATCATAAGTCCTATTATGCAATTAACACTGTCTATGTATATGGGCAAGAGAAATACTTGTTGGTAAGATCTTCTGGAATACAAAGACTTGAAGTATTGCGTACATGTTTAAATGGGTGAAACAAATTAGCTTTCATTTAATGGCTATATGTAGAATGTATGTGATACTTTTCATTTTGGTTTACTCATTGGAATGTTAATTCCATTGATTCTGTGTGATGATTACATGGGTATAGATAAAGGTAAAACTATTTAGCACTTAATTGTATGTTAGCTACCCCATAATAAGAAACTCAGACAGGAGGCAGGAGAGATGGCTCAACAATTAAAGAGCACTGGCTGCTCTTCTAGAGGACCTGGGTTCAATTCCCAGCACCCACATGGCAGCTAACAACTGTCTGTAACTCCAGGATCCAACACCCTCACACAGGCATACATACAGGCAAAATAGCAATAAAAATATATAAAAATATATAAATTTTTTAAAAAAGAAAGAAACTCAGAAGGAAAACAAAACAGAATCTTCCCTTTTTATCCTGCCATTTTGATTTTAGAAATCTACTGCTAGAGAGATGGATGGCTCAGCAGTTTAGACCACGTACTCCTCTTGCAGAGGATCCAAGTTTGATTCCCAGCACCTATATCTAGAAGTTCATGACCACCTGTAACTCCAGCTCTAGGGAATCCAGTGCCCACTTCTGGTCTCTACGGGCACCCTCATGCACATGTACAAACATTCACACCCACTTCACCCCCCCCACATACACACAAATACATTAATCTTGTTTGTTTTTTGTTTCGTTTGGGTTCTATTGATATGGAGTCTCATTTTGTATCCTTGGCTGGCCTGGAACTGGTTATGTAGACCAGGCTGGCCTCAAGCTCACAGAGATCCACTTGCCTCTGCCTCCTGAGTGCTTTTTTTTTAAAATAAAGTTATTGTTGGTGAGATGGCATCAGTGCTTGCCACAAAACCTGATGGCCTAAATTTGATCCCTGGAATCCACATAAAGATGGAAGGAGAAAACCAACTTCACAGAGTTATTCTCTGACATGCTCACACATGAAATGTGTATGTGCCTTCCATGCTAATAAATAAAAAACTAACTGCCTCAAAATATTAATTTTAAATTCTAATGTTATTGGCTAGAAATTAGTATGAAATCAATGCTGGTACTTGGTGGTTTATATATAATTGAATCAAGTTTATCAGGGAGGAGTATAGAAAATTATATAAAAAGAGGGAAAAACAGTGGTGAATACAGCGGAAAGGTTATGTGCTTTCTTTGGGTGCTGTGGTTTCAGTTTCAGACTTGGTTCACAATAGACTGTGACGAAACAGATTTCTGACCCAGTTAGATTCCTATGGGGAGCTTCTAGCAAATATTTGAAAACATCCACAGTGGGGGCCATGCCTTTAATCCCAGCACGCGGGAGGCAGGGGCAGATGGACCTCTGAATTCGAAGCCAGCCTGGTCTACAGAGTGAGTTCCAGGACAGCCAGGGCTACACAGAGACCCTGTCTCGAAAAACCAAAAAGAAAAAAAAAAAAAAAAAAAAAAAAAAAAAAAATATATATATATATATATATATATATATATATATATATATATATATATCCATGCTTTGTTTTTGGAAATAGTTTCTCAGATAATCACATCGAACAAATGTTATGAATTTTATGATGTTATAATGTTTTACTCTTTCTGATAAGTGTTTTGTGAGTTTCTTATTAAATCTTGTTTGTCTCATATAGTTAAATATTAGTACTCAGGAGGCATTACTGACTATTAATATTCTTATGTTGTTCTTTTTAAATAATTTTCCATGTTTTGGGCTATGCATGCTTTCATAATGTTTTATTTAAAAATTGTCAAGTCATCTTTATATCAATATTATGATTCTTAGTTTCCTATTACCTTTTTCTTTTCACAAGCTGCACGATATCTCCGAGTCAGAGTTTCTAACTGAGACTGAGATCATTTGTGATGTTGTGTGCCTGGTGTATGATGTCACAAATCCCAAATCCTTTGAATACTGTGCCAGGATTTTTAAGGTTCGTTCTTATGCCCATGACTAATTGTAACTTTATATATGGTTGTAAGGATCTGCAGTGTGGTGTTTCCTAGTCAGAAGAGTACAACAAAATAGACTGCAGAGGGCTTTTTTGTTCTTGTTTGGTTGGTTTTTTAAATACATACATCTATGTGCCCTATTCCTGAAAAATCCTCATTTCATTCTACACTAATAAAGTCCCAGTCATAGGTAGTAACATGTTTTTATCTGTGTGTGACTGTAATGTGTATTCTAGATTGAGAACTTTTGCATTAATGGAAGTTCTTCTTGGCTGTTAGGAATGCAAGTATATATTGCCAGTTACCCAAAGAATAACAGCCAGAGTAAGAGAATAAACCACAGGTTTGCAAACGTATCATTCACTTTGAGAATATCAACAAGAGTCCACAGGAAGGAGAAAGCTATATGTGCAAAAGTATCCTAGTATTGTTTTTAATATCAAAAACTTTGGGAAAATCCAGATATCTAACAGTTGAAGAATGGTTTTCCAGAAAAGACTTGTGAAATATTATGCAAACACTATAAACAATAGTCTTCATTCTACAGTGCAGAAATGATAGAACCTTATATTTTTAAATGCTGTGTGTAACATAACTGCAGCTGTATAAATATAAATGTATGTGGTAAAAGTCTAGAGACAATATAAAGAAAATGATAGTTTTCAGTATAGAAAATAGGTATATATTTGAACATTTTAAACATGACAGTGACTCTTGAGAATTAGGGTAGGTCTGTTTTGTTACCTGGATCATGTGTGACAACAAGAGACTGACCTTGTGCTACCAAACTTGCTTCTCACTTCCTTTTCTCCCTTTTGAATCATCGTTGCCTTGCCAGTCTGGGGAAGTGTTTTCGTTTACATTTGGTTAAATAGTAATTTTTGAACTTGCCATCAATATTTGATTTCATTTCTTTTATTCCATAGCAACATTTTATGGACAGCAGAATTCCCTGCTTAATTGTAGCTGCAAAGTCAGACCTGCATGAAGTTAAACAAGAACATAGTATCTCACCTACCGATTTCTGCAGGAAACACAAAATGCCTCCACCTCAAGCCTTCACTTGCAACACTGCTGATGCACCCAGTAAGGATATCTTTGTTAAATTGACAACAATGGCCATGTACCCGTAAGTACTTGCTCGGTCTTCATTTTTATGTTGCATGGTTCACAGTAACATTGCATGCCATTAGCCATGGGGGATCTTTGTCACATAGCAATTGTTCAGCAACAGAAAGAAACTTTGTAATGAGAAGGAACAAATTTGAGCAATTTCGAGTTTGGTTTGAGTGTCATAAATGATATAAACAGTGCTTCTAGAGGACTTGTATGTTTTTTGAGCAGGCTGTAGCTGTTCTAACAGGATAGTATAATAAAGCACAGCTACCACTCAGCATTGAACAGTAATCCTGCTATGACAAAATGGTGTTGACATCATGTTGCTTTATGCTTATAAGGCGTTTCCACATGAACACAATTTCATTTTTAAATTTTTCTGTTGCTTAATTGACCTTTGGTCTGTGAAGAATTCTAAAGTCTTTTGAGAATTTACATTGGACTTACATTTATGTTTGAAATCAGGATTTGTCTTTTTTAAAGTGCTGTAAAAAGTTATAAATGGAATGTCCACGATATAAATATTTTGCATTATTGTAGCCACACATTTTATGTACATTTATTATATCTATACATGCATATGTACAAGCATATAACTATGGTTATCTTCATAGTTCACTAACTGCCTTAAAATTGCATGATCTTAATGACATCCTACTCAAGTAGTATATTTGCATAAATTCTGTTTTGTAACAAAACAGCTTTTCAGGCAGTGCGTTTCTCAGGACTTTAGAGCATATTCTGTTTATTATTCTCTTAGCCTTGAAGTCATTTTTTTTCATGAAAACTAGAATAAAATATAATCAATACAATACTCAAATACAGCAGTAATAATTAAACATTGTTGTAAACAAAGACTGAAGCTTCCAAAAGTTCTTAATATAAGATTTAAAAAGCCTTATTTCTGTTTTACCTTTGCTTTAAAACTCTCATGTATGTTATCTACAGAGAGGATCATTACAGAGGCAGCCTCTCCCGAGACATGGGCAGCACTGATAGAATAGAGAATTTGAGAAAAATCTGGGTCTTTCTAAAAACTGCTTTGTAAGTTACTTTTTCTTTATGATTCTGTGGGATTTTGTTTACATTTTCTTATAGGGTGGCCAGATCTCCTTCCTTGCTGTTAGTATTTAGAACTATCTAGAAACGCACTGCTTGGTCAGACTCACTGCCTAGCTGTAATGTAGAGTGCCGTCTCTGTTACGTCAGTGTACCTCTTCAGCCGCATAGGAAACTGCAAGTGTGACTAGAGCTGCATCTCTACAGCACTTTATGCTAACTCGTGTGTGTGTATATATGATAAATGTACATACATAGACACTTCTTATGTAATTGATACCAAACTACTTCTCATGAAGCATCTCCCTGTTGCTCAGCATACTTTGCATCTCTCCTTTTTTGTGGGTGGAGCCTTGTGGATGTGGAAGTCAGATTCAGTTTATAAAATCACAGATGGATTCCAGTATGACAGCTGGCAGTGTCTTGGTAGCAGTGATGTAATTCCTCATCACAAGCCAGGTTTTAAAAAGAAATATCTTAAGCATTGATTCTCAAAATTCTTGTTTTTCTTCATATTGGGAATTAGGCACTGTTGGGATGCTGCTAATGCCCACGCCCACGCCACTGTGCACTGTGGTCTCATCAGCTCTCACAAGCTAAGCCAAGGCAGATTAGGCCAGTCCTTTGAGAAACCTGGAAAAATGATCACATGTCACAGGAAGTGATGACATTAATTCATCAGATGGTACTCTTCCCAGTCAGTACCTCGTGGGTGGTGTGATGGCTTTGTCTGACCGCTGAGCAGTCATTGGAAGTTCCCATATTGTAGTCAGGGCTTAGGTGAAACGGGTCACCCCATGTGCCTGTGCTAACGTTACAGTGACACTTTACTCAACCAGAAAGGAGTCAGAAAGCCCTTCTTCAATTTCATAACAGATTCAATTGGCTCACTAGATTTTTACATCCTTACCAGAGTCTCATCCATCATACTTACAGCTGCTGGGTTTTGTAGCTGAAATTAACCCTGTATTTCTTGTAGTACAAATTGATGAAGCACTCTGATTTCCTTTGGGAGCCAGGGTGCTTGGTGAATTAAAGACGATGTTGTTCATATCTTCTCAGGGTTGAATCTACTTGTCTGTTGACTTTGTGTATTTGTGACTCTTCTCCTTCCTGGTTTTCAGGCATGTGTGTATGCTGAGGGAGGAGGAAGAGAAGGGGGTGGCTATTCAGTGCTAGCAAACCTTGTCCTTTCAGTTGGCGCTCTGGCTTACTCAAGCTTCATTTTTATTACTTTAGATGATGAGGGTGCCATCTATTGCTGTGCATATTTATTCCACTAAAACTCATCTAATAATGATTCCATTCCCCTCTCCAACATTTTTTTAAAGTGATAGCTAATATTCCCTAGATTTTCTATAGGGAGGGAGGAAGAACTATTACTCCTTACTATGTTTTTAGCAAATGTGGAATTCTGCACAACTTTAGCATGCCCCACACTGTCCTTTTCCTTTCTACAAAGAGCATTGCATATGCCTAAGTCTTTCTTTTTTTTAAGTTGGCACACTCGACTCGTGCCATATTTATAAGAAAGAACTCAACCCTGTCCTTCTGTGTGTTTTCACAGCCATGCCCGGTTACGCTGTATGTGCACCTGCAACAGGTGTACATTTTGCATCTGTCAGAACTTCCTCAACTCAGACTTGCTGCAATCTGTAAAGAACAAAATCTTCACTGCAGTTCTTAACAGGTTCTTAACTTTATTTACTGGGTACCAGGCATTCTGTTAAAATACAAAAGAAAAAGTGGATAACTATTTATTATACAGCTTTATACAGCTACTCACTAGAAAGGCAACAAGTCAACTGACCCCTACTAACTCCCACTGAAAGTATCAATGTGGTGACAATGTTTAGTTTGGTAATCATCATTAATAATGGTTTTTAATTAATAGGTCTATTTTGGGAACTATAAAACAAGGTTTTAAGTCTTTTTCACTAGGAAAGTTAGTTGTCTGTTCCATTTTAGGAGATAATATGTACATAGATATTTTGGGTATGAGTTGTAGACTAGGAGGACTTTTATAGTAAAAAAAAAGACATGTCAATCCAAAATCAGAAACATTGTACTGTACTTAGTTCGTGTTCCTATGATATATTGTATGCATACCATACTAATATGAACCAGATTCTCTCTTCTTGAAACCACTTATAACTCCAGTATTCCTTTTGGGGGAATGTTTATTTGAAAGGACATGGCTTCTGGAAACGAGAGTAATAATCAACTTTAAAGACTTTAAGGAATACGGAAAAAGAAAAAAAGAGCTATAGTGCTGGATTCTGAATCCCATCCCCCAGGTTTGTTAGCCTTGTTTACTCCAAACAGGCAGATCACTTATTGAAGTCATTTCAAGTAAGCTAAACAATGACATAGCCCTATAAAGTAATATATCCTTTTATAAATGAAGGGGAGAAAGGGATGAATTAATTCTCTCAAAGCAATGAACTTTATTTTCATTCTGGTCATGCTACCCTTTTGTAAATCAGTGATTTTTTTTTTTTAATTCAAAAGCCCTATGTAATGTTAGTTTGTATCTATCTAAGGATGAATTTGATTTTTTAAGTCATCTAAATATCATTAAGAGCCAGGCTTGATTAAACAGATGGTCAAGTGAAATACAGATCTGGTTTCAGATGGCCTAGCTAATTGTTCCTTCCTTGAATGCTCCAGCCACATCTATATCCTGGCTAGACTCTGGCTGGGTCAAATAACCATGGTCACCACCACCAACACAGTAGCTGGGCCTGTGAAATGTTGACTGTTCTCCTGAAGTTGGAAGCTAGTTTTGAAGGCATTCTGTAAGTGTTTCAGTGAAGCTTTGAGCACTAGCAGCTCCAAAATAAGAATGTAGCCCCTGAAGGCTCTGCTTTGAAGGGATTAATTACCTTGCTCTGCCTCTGTCCTTTGAGAGCATCTTGTAAAGGAGTAACCAGACTCCACCATGGTGACAGACAGAAATGCAAGGCTAGTTCAAACCAAACAAACCTAGGAGCTCTGGTGTTGGGAATCTTAAGAGTTGGAAGATTCTGGAATGCATCTGACTAATCCCATGAGAATGCTTCCCTGCATGCCTTCCTGAGAGGTAGCTATTTGCTTATGGCTTTCTTGTTTGGAGAGAGACTTTGCTTTTGCTTTGAATTTTTTAGCTAAAATGTTTTTCCTGTAGCTTTCTCTGTTAGTTTAAGTTCTGCCCTTTTGAACAGCATACAACCACTCTCCCTCATCAACATAGCAATCCTTCAGATACTCGAGTATGACCATCATGTCTCCCTTGTTTCTCTTCTCCAGGTAGAACACCCCATTTTATTTTAGCTTTCACTTAAATTAGGTGCTTTTAGTGACCTCGTCATTCCTGATTGTCATCAGCAGGCGCCAACAAGCGTGGCTAACAATGCTCCATGTGCTGTCTGACTGACCCAGAACTGAGAACAGCAGTGTTGTGCACATGCTCAGCACCTGACTAGTGTGTGACTAAAGTTTTTATCAGCCCATCCCGCTGTTGACGTATATTATCAACTTGGGGTCAATTGAAATTGGATCCTTTCTCCATATGAAGTACTATTAAGGCAAATGTCCCTTCCTCTCTAATGGTGTTTTTAGTTGACATTTTAAATGTAAATGTATGTACATATATCTCTTTACTAAATGTTATTTTTAATCCGTTTGTTCTAGCTCAGTCATTCAAACATTATTTTTATAATTTGTCCATTATATAACTATCATTTTGTTATTTGTGAATTGCATAGATTAGATGTGTTTTAGTTTTTAAGTTACTAATAAATAATATTGACTGCCGGGAGGTAGTGGCGCACGCCTTTAATCCCAGCATTCGGGAGGCAGAGCCAGGAGGATCTCTGTGAGTTCGAGGCCAGCCTGGGCTACCAAGTGAGTTCCAGGAAAGGCGCAAAGCTACACAGAGAAACCCTGTCTCGAAAAAACCAAAAATAATAATAATAATAATAATAATAATAATAATAATAATAATAATAA
>CABHPR010141375.1:62598-75261 GCA_902168415.1 Peromyscus melanophrys
AATAATAATAATAATAATAATAATAATAATAATAATAATAATAATAATATTGACTACTTAGAGATTGAAAAGAGAGAGAAGTGAACTAGCCATAAGGAACTCTGTCAATGATATATGTAAAATTCAACTAGTGAAAAAAATATTCTTGAGCCATGTGTGGGGGCATACACCTGTAATCTGTTTCTCTTTATCTATGTTTTGCTTGGAGCTTTTTCCCTTTTTTTTTTTTTTTTTTTTGGTTTTTCGAGACAGGGTTTCTCTGTGTAGCTTTGTGCCTTTCCTGGAGCTCACTTGGTAGCCCAGGCTGGCCTCGAACTCACAGAGATCCGCCTGACTCTGCCTCCCGAGTGCTGGGATTAAAGGCGTGCGCCACCACCGCCCAGTGCTTTTTCCCTTTCTTTCTTTCTTTCTTTCTTTCTTTCTCTCCTTCTTTCTCTCTTTCTCTCTTTCTTTCTTAATTTTCCTGCTGTCTCCATGGCTGGCTGGCTGGTGGCTGCCTGGCTTCTGGTCCCAGGCATGTCCCTCTCTTTCTCTATCATTCTCTTCTTCTCTCTCTAGATTCCTTCTACTTATTCTCTCTGCCTGCTAGCCCCACCTATCCCTCCTCTGCCTAGCTATTGACCAGTCAGCTTTTTATTAGACCAATCAGGTGCCTTAGGCAGGCAAGGTGAAACAAATGCAACACTTGTTTACATAATTAAACAGATGCAATACAAACAAATGTAACACACCTTCACATCTAATGTGAGAAATCCACAGAGTCTATTTAACAAACAAAGGAATTTATTAGAGGCCAACTTATTACAGCACAGAAGATTTATCATAGGGTCCAGGACAGCCAAGCTATGTCCCACACTGATCTTCCTGGTCCAGGATCTGCCTGGTCAGCCTCAGCATCCAAACCATGAGGGAGTGAAGAGAGCATCTTTATGTACATCCCAGGTCTTAAGGGTCCCCGAGAGGCTACACCCCAGAGGCATGTACTTCAAGGTCATAGGCAGATTTAACAGTTACTTGCTGCCTCACTAGGGGCAGTGCTTCAAGGTCATAGCTAGAATAGCTACCTACCATACACATAGTTAGAAGTAATATTCCCCAACATAAACAAATGTAACACATCTTTGCCTAGTTAAAATAATATTCCACAACAGTGGCACACACCTGCAATCCCAGTACTCAGGAAGCTGTGGCAGGAGGATTTCCAGTTTAAGGCCAGCCTAGTTTACACAGTAATTTTGAGGCCTGACTGAATTCCATTGTGAGAACCTAGCTCCAAAGAATCAAAATAAAATATTTATTCTTACCTACTATACATTGTATATTGTATTATCTAGTATACATTGCATATTATTACCTATTATTAGTAGTATATTACCTAGTATACATTGTGTTACCTAGTATACAGTACATATTGCTACCTAGTATACATTTTATATTATTACTTAGTATACATTGCATATTATTATCTAGTATACATTGTATATTATTACTTAGAATACATTGTATCTTCTTATCTCTCAGGAGTTTGAGGGAAGGTTTTTCTGAAATCTCTGTTTAATTTTCATCACATTCTCCTGACTTACCAATGGATTGTTTGATCTACTAAATAGGAAGTGACATCTGTTTAATATCTTATTCTTGGTGAACCCACCTTGGCTTACATTAATTACTGATTATAAACCACCTATTCATTATCTATTCTAGAAGCTCTTCATTGCTATCATAGCAGACTGATTCATTTTCTGTGTCATTGGTGACAATTTTCCCCGTAGGTTGATTCAGTTTCCAGGTGAGATAGTTTGGAGATGTTTTAAATTGATGTACTTGCTCTACACTACGATCCTCAAACAAGTCAACCCTTTCTGTCACATCTGCTAAAACGGGAAGTAATTTAATAATGGTGTCAGCACTCATCACTGACATCTGGTAATCAAGAACGGAAAGATGAGGAAAACAATGTATGTTTCAGAGGACTCCGTTCTTATCTCAGTTGCTGCTTTGCCATATATTGGGTAGAAGTGCAGTGAACTTCAGAGGTTCTGTACTAAATTTCTTCAAGGTTATACAGTGGTGTAGGAAAGCAGCGTTGGTGGGTTGAGGTCAAAACTCAGTTCCCTAAGGATCTAGAATTCTAGGTAAGTGATGTGAAAGTGTGAGGAGAGATGGTGGCTGAGACAGGTCTGTCTATAACAGGCAGTTACTATTCCGCTGTATCCCTGTGCCATGTAGCTCTGGTGTTGGCTGGCTTTCTGACTCTACAAAAGATTAAGAATCAGCATTTTTATGTGACATGCACTTAGTATGGTGGCCCATGTCTCTAATCCCAACACTAGGGAGGCTGAGGCAGGAGAATTACTATGGGATTGAGGCCAACTTGAGCTACAGAATGAGTTCTAAATCAGTCTGAGCTAAAACAAAGCCAGAGGATTAAGGCGCATGCCTTTGATCCCAGAACTTGGGAGGCGGAGGCAGAGGCAGGCGGATCTCTGTGAGTTTGAGGCCATCCTGGTCTACAGAGCAAGTTCCAGGACAGCCAGGGCTATTACTCAGAGAAACCCTGTCTCAAGAAACCAAAGGGGGGAAAAAAAAAAACAAAGCCAGGTGTAGTGGCACACACATTTAATCCTAGGCACCTGGGCGGCACAGGTAGGTAGATCTCTGAGTTTGAGGCCAGTCTGCAGAGTGAGTTCCAGGACAGGCAGGAATTTTCCTGGTAATTGACAAATATCCAATACAAACTTCAGAAATTACCAGGACAAAACTTGTTTATAAGCTGCCATTTTGCAGTCATAGTTTTTAAGATAAAGTTCCCTGAAAATGGAGGCAAATAGAGTATAGTGTAGTGCTGAGGCAGGAGATTGCCACAAGTTCATGATCCTGTTGCAAACAAATATGACAGAAAAAAAGGCCCCCAAGGAGTGGCAGTGTCTCTGCTCTTCACCCTACAATTTACTACTTACCCAAGAGAAAGTATTCAGACAGTGGATGAGAATGGAAACATCTCTATTTTCTCAGGTTTTAACAGTATTTGAGGATTGGTCACTATTAGTTTGCCATGCTAAACGTATCTTAATTAATATAATTACTGTAAGCAGTAAAAGAAGAAAGAAGAAGACCAGTTTCTTTATTAAAAGTCATCAAAGAACTTTTCGCTGAGCTTCATTTCCTGAGGAGGGTTTTCACTTTCCATGAAGTGTTTGATTTCATGGAAAGTGAGACATGGTGGTCGGCTCACAGACGCTTGCTTTTAATCCCAGCACTCCAGAGGCAGAGACAGGAGGATCCCTATGAGTTCCAGGCAAGCCTCGTTTACATAATTCCAGGACATCAAGGGCTGCATACAGACACATATTTCATATATGAATAGTTTTGTGTGTTTCTTTAGAACAACGATGAATAACTAGAATTGAATGAACTAAAATGCACATTTGAGGGATAATAACATAGTCAGATTGGGCTGGAGAGATGGCTCAGAGGTTAAGAGCACTGCCTGCTCCTTCAGAGGTCCTGAGTTCAATTCCCAGCAACCACATGGTGGCTCACAACCATCCGTAATTAGATCTAGCGCCCTCTTCTGGCCTGCAGGCATACATGCTGGCAGAACACTGTATACATAATAATAAATAAATCTTTAAAAATAACCAAAAAAACATGTAGTCAGATCATTTTATCTTTGGGAATGATTTCACTTCCAATAGTTCAAATTAAGCTAATTGGTAAAAACACCTTTTGAGATTATTTTAATTTTTAAATACTTTTTTGGATCTGAAAGTGATAAACTGAGTATATAGGAACGAGCTTGATTGTTGGTTTGACCTACCCAGAATTCTTACTTAGTACCTATTATTCTGACTCAGAACACTCCTGCTTTATGTGGTAATGCTATAGGAGTTAATGTATAGGAGAATGCTGTGGAGTTGATCTGTCCTTTAGGTATTCTTTCCATTCAGTCACCTGTGCTACTTAGTGATTTTTAGTCATCTTTGTACATTTTTCATACAGTATATTTTGGTCATGTTCTTTCTCCCTTCTTAAATAGTCTTGATCTCTTTCAAAGCAAGGTTTCTGTATGTAATCTTCCCACTTTTCCTAACTTACAATTTAATCATAATTGTTTACAATTCATTATTTTGGTGCGATTTTCTTAGGTGCTTTGTTTGGTTTTAGGGTTTATTTTTTCGTTCCATTTTATTTGCATAAGCCATATAAATGATTTATTCATGTTTGGTAGCTAATTGCATAATTCATGCTATTTGCTGACTTAAAGATACATGGATAGACATTGTCCCCATTGTATTTTTAATACATTTTAAAACTAATTATATGTGGTGTTTATTTTAAGCTGATTACTAATAGATTACTTCACTTGTCTATGTTACTTTGATAATCACCCAACTTCTTCCCTTCTAAATTTTGAATTCATGTTACTTTATTTAGTCCTTTTAAAAGAAAAGACTTTATTCTTTGTCAGGCCAAAAGGAATTGCTTTTTCATAGAATTGTCTTTTGAAAAGGATCTGTTCCTAGGATCATAGATACCAGGACTCTAAGTGCTCTTAGAATATTATGCTGTAGTAAAGTAAATGTGTACAAAGAAGTCCTGTTTTAGTGTCTTGTATGCATCATCTACTTTCCTTTGTATGTTTTTAAGAACAGGTCTTTGAATCTCTCTAACACATAAGTGAGGTTTGTTTTTTTTAGATTTATTTATCTTATTTTATGTATATGAGACTTTTGCCTGCATGTGTGTATATACACTACCATGTACATCCTTGATGCCTGAGAAGGCCAGAAGAGGGTGTCATCCTCTAGAACTGCAGTTACAGATGGTTGTAATCCCCCATGTGGGTGCTGGACTTGAACTCAGATCCTCTGGAAGAGCAGCCCGTGTTCTTACCTGCTGAGCCATTCCTCCATCTCCTATAGTTAAGTTTTAAGATTGCTCAAGAACTTGTGTTGCAGATTCTCAGTCAGCCTGTGATGATTAGGATTTCAGATTATTTTCCATCTGTATATTAAAGAACATGACAAGGTAGAGTTTGCCTGATTTGCTCTTTTTTTACACATTTGCTGTGTATCTAAATCATCTATAAACTTGAGTTCTTACTGCTTGGGGATGCATTTCTTGACACTGGTGCATATCTACACTCTTTTCCAAAGTATGTCGCTGTTAGGCATGCTCAGTTAACAGCTTGCTGGTGAATTCTGTCCCCGTTCATCTCTACTAGGTGCTGTGCACTGATCTCTTCATCTCTCCTGAGAAACTTCTTGTTAAATATTTCATGCCTTCTAGCTCCGTTAGGAGAATTGTACTAGCAGGGCCAGGGTTGTAGGTCAGTGTGAGAGTGCTGGCCTCACATGTGTGAGGCCAGGCTTTGATCCCTGGCACGATAGACACACACACACACACACACACACACACACACACACACACACACACACACTGAAATCAGAATAACAAACTGGTGGCATTAATGGCATTATTATTACACAAATGTAGGAAATACCAGGTAAAAACACTTGGAGAATTGAAACAAGGAGGTCCAGAAACCATTTTTTGTTTTTTGTTTTGTTTTGTTTTGTTTTTGTAGAGTATTTAGAAACAGAACTTGATTGTAGTTTGATAACCTTGGTGTAGTTTTCAACTTGAAATATGTAATTAGGAAAAGGGAAAGGCTGTATAATACTTGTGTGTCCTAAGAACTCAAAGAATTCATGCATTACAGTTATCTAAGAGTATTTTCTTAAAAGTTCATCCCTGAGATACACAAGTGGAGTTGTAAAATTAGAATTATCACTTATATTAGTGCCTTTGTTTCCTATGAGTTATAGTTAGAAAGGATCAATGGAAAGATGAAATGAATGAAAATTAAAACTTCAGATTCCTTTCTAAGAAGTTATAGGAGAATATTAATTAAAGTAATACTGAAAGTATAACAAATGGACCGGAGAGCTGGCTCAGTGGTTAAAAGCAATTGTTGCTCTTGAGGAGGACCCAGGTTTAATTCCCAGTACCCACATGATGGTTCACAACCATCTGTAACTCCAATTCCAGAAGATCCTATATACTGATACCCTCCTTCCGACCTCTAAGGGCAATAAGCATGCACATAGTGCACATATATACATATAGGCAAAACAAATTTTTTTTAAAAAAATTGTTATGTATACCGTATTCTGCCTGCATGTATTCCCGATGCCAGAAGAGGGCACCAGATCTCATTATAGATGGTTGTAAGCCACCATGTGATTGCTGAGACTTGAACTCAGAACCTTTGGAAGAACAGCCAATGCTCTTAACCTCTGAGTCATCTCTCCATCCCCCAGCAAAACACATTTAAAAAAATCTAATAAATATAGCTGGCCAGTGGTGGTGCACGCCTTTAATCCTAGCACTTAGGAGGCAGAGGCAGAGGCAGAGGCAGGCAGATCTCTTGAGTTCAAGGTCAGCCTGGTCTACAGAGTGAGTTCCGGGACTGCCAGGGCCACACAGAGAAACAGTCCCAAAAAAAACAAAACAAAACAGTCTAATAAACTGTTTAAAAATACAACAAACATAACAAAAAGGAATCTGGCTGTGGTTGGCACACACTCAAAATCCCAGAACTCAGGAAACTGGGGCAGAATTAGACCTTGTCTCAAATACAAAGGGCCAGCAAGATGGCCCAGTGGGTAAAGGCACTCTCCACTTAAGGATGACAATCTGAGTTCAATCCCTGGGATCTACCAAATAGAAGAAGAGAACTGACTCCCTCATGTTGGCCTCTGACCTCCACATGTATGCTGAGGCACTGCCCTGTCCCATTCCCTACCCCCACAAGTAATAAAATTTGAAAATGACAGAGACACGGGGAGCTTTGTAAAGCACATACTCATTTAAGGACTGCTCATGAGAAGTCATTCTGACAGAACTGATTGGACATGGCTAACTTCAATGCTAATCTCTTCCTCTCTATACCTGTATATTGAAGACTAGAGGAGAAAATTCCAAAACAGAAGCAAACTGTCTGGACACAGTGTCTCCTGCCTGTAATTCCAGCTCTGGGAGGCAGAGGTGGGAGGACAGGCTCAAGGCTAGCCTTAGCAACGTCACAAATCCCTGCCTGGAAATAAAAAGTAGACTTGGGGATGTAGCTCAGTGATGGAGTGTGCAAGGCCCTAGGTTATTCCCTAGTATTACCCACAAAATAGACACTCCAAGTTGAAACAAAAGCTCTGATATACTTTCAGCCTGTGCTATTTGTCAGTGGTTCTCAACCTTCCTAATGCTGCAACCCTTTAATACAGTTCCTCCTGTGGTGACCCCCCAACCACAAAGTTATTCTCGTTGCTACTTCATAACTGGAATTTTGCTACTGTTATGAATCGTAACATAAAATATCTGTTTCGTGATGGTCTTAGGCGACCCTGTGAAAGGCTTATTGAACACACCTCCCTCCAAGGGATTGAGACCCACAGGTTGAGAGTCACTGCTTTAAATCATCTCTTTCCTTATTGGAAATGCAAATTCTGTTCATCTCAGTATGGATCCTTGATGATCTAACAGTTTGTTATGTTGGAGTCATTTTTTTCATGGATAATACTTTTATTTTTCAACATTCTGAAATTCTAAGCATATAAACTTCATGACTAGTAATTGTTAACATCAGTTGAGTGACTTATTGTGGTTATCATATGTTGTCAGGCAATGCATATGGTAGTGGTTTGAAGGATTTTTCTCAGTGTCTCATACTAAGACCAGCCTCCTAGGGATATGTAGGGGATGCATGTAGCAGCTTCAGGTTTCCTTGCTCAGAGTATGAATGTTTTAAGAGTACATAGAGTGTTTTTAACTCAGCACTTATCTATGTAATGCATATATTTTAAATATAGAAAGCATAAGATTCCATCGTATAGAAAAGCAACCCAAAATACATACAGGATGTTTACTTGAGAGATGTTATTCTAAGTCCTGTTCCTTCGTGAGCCCTGCACTGCCAACTGTGTGCATGTGTGTGAAAGGTTAAACGCCCGTGTAGCTGAGTGGGGTGCCATGCTGTTAGCAGACGACGAAGGCAGTGTTACTCACCAGGTGCACGCCGTCAGCTCTGTAGAAGATTCCATCTTCATGGAGTCATCTCATGGTCAGCTTTTTCTTGATGACAGGTAACATTTCCACCACCAGTGGGTTGGCCTTGTTGGAATCTTCCCAGCTAGAAAAACCTGAGATCTCAATATTCTCTTCCCTAACCTTTTAAGAAAATAAAACATTGCCTGTTGGAAGAACTAACTTGTAGTATAGAGTAAACCTGTGTTAATCACTTTACTTTGTCAAACATAACTGAGAAGAGACTTGTGGTGAGGATGCAGTGTGGAATGCATGTGTTGTTTGGCTGTGGGGAGAAGCGTGGGGCACTGGCTTGTGCTGCAGTGGTTTCTCGATGAACGGATTGCATTTTGTGAGAGCTAATCCAGACATTCTGTAGCTGTGACCAAGACAAAGTCATTGGGTACAGTTTGAACTCTCGGCTCTTAACTTCTTTGCGTATGACAGCATCTTGGTCTTTTTGCTTCAAATCTGCCTAGTTGTAAAGTAACCAAGACTGTCTCACTAAGCTCTTAATTCTGGAAGTTTTTACATCACCTCAATTGTGTGCACTTAACTAAGAGCCCAGCCTAATTCTCTTCATTGACACTTAATAAAATGATCCAACCATTGTTTTAAGCTTTTTCCTCTTCATGGTAAGCTGTCATACTTGAGACACCTGACGGTGCTTAGCAGTGTTATTAACTGAGCATGCTCACAAAGTCCGTTGTGGTGGTAGGCTGTCCCTGTTCTTGTGTATAACACAGCTTCATTTGTGCCATTGCCTTTAATGCATCCCATCTCATCGGGCCTTTATTTGGCGTCATTATCACTGCCTGTTTAACTAACATCAAGGTTTGCTGGTTTTAGTTTTAGGTTTTTGTCTCTTCAGTTAGCAGTAACCAAACTAATGCAAGCTGGTCAGTCTTTCCTTCCTCTTTGGGAGGAATTTTTTAGAGGGGGTGAATTTTATAAGTCTCAAGTTTTTCACATATTAAGCACTGCTCTTGAGACAGTATTATTGTCACTTGTCAATTAACTGCTTACAAGATAGTTTTTGATTCCTGAGGGTAGAAGATTTTGTCTTACTCACATTTAGTGAATAAGACTCTCAGAATTGTGAGACTCCAGCCTAATTCTCATTTTGAAGGACTGTGGTGACATTAAAATGTATTCAACTGATTCATCTAACTTTATTTCCCATGTGACAAAACTGTATAAAATTTTAGAGGTCAGTTTCCAAGTGGTAGCTAATTGTAAAGACATTGGTCTTACTGATGTCTGTATTGTGTATAGCCATATTTATAAATGTTCTGGGTAAGCATTACTGTATGCAATTAGCCTGACAAGTGTTCTAATACTTCCCCCAGATAGACTGTTAGATGATTGCTGTAAAATTTTCCTACTAATAATGTTTTAAATATTAACTCTGTTTTCTGACTGCAGGCACGTGACACAAGCTGACCTCAAGAGCTCCACGTTCTGGCTTCGAGCGAGTTTTGGTGCTACTGTTTTTGCAGTTTTGGGCTTTGCTATGTACAAAGCATTATTGAAACAGCGATGATTAAAAAAATAATAATAATAACCGGCCTACCAAAAGCAAATACTTTTATGTACATTCTGAATGCTTTAAATTCTGCTAGAAATATTGAGATATTTATACATGCAGAGTTACTTTATTAATATTTGTAATTCATGCATAAGAGTATTTTACTGATAGTAATGACTGCAGTATTAGCTGGCATGTGGAAAGAAAACACCTTAGTAGCCAAACTTAAGTGGCTAAATTTCAGAGGCCAAAAGGGAATATTTTGTAAATAATGTATATATTCAAGCAAGATATGGTCTCCCAACTGAGTTCTAGAAATGGTGTTTGCAGACATTTCTACATTAGTGTCATAGTGTTCACTTGGCTCCCTCTGCTAGGTGTCAGTCACCAGAGATTGTGTTACTCATGGATCACATATTTATTTCACGTTGACTCATTATGACCCTTTGGCTTCTACAGCCATTTCTCTCTGTTTTTAAGATCACACAGGAGTCAAGGTCAGCTTTCCAAAACCACTTTGTTTCTGCCACTTACGGTAGGCCAGCATCAAAGCCATTGTGAAATCTAGAAAATTGTGTATCTGGGTGTGTGGCTGAGGAACTGAGGCAGAAGCAGTTAGCAGAGGTGTTACCTATGTGACTACATTGCTTCTTTGTCAGTGTGTGGGATTTTATAGCCCTTTCAATCAAATGAGGAAACAGTTTGTATATTATCAATGTTTTCAGTTTCAATAAACAAGCCACCCTGACCACTGCTGAGTGTCACCTGAAGTGGAGACCGTCCTAGAGTGGCCATGTCCGTTGTAGCGTTGCCGTAGCTGCATGTGTTGTGAAGTCTTCTACATCTGGCCAGGATAATCCAGAGGCAGCACTTTTTTAATGGTAAAATAAATCTAATGACTATAAACTCTCACAAGAAACCTATTTTTTCCATCATTGACCTTTTCAGGTATTTAAATAAATAACTGCTGTGTAATGTGATCTTGGGTTTTTGTGTCTTATAAAGTAAGTGTCTCTGTCCACATGTATGGCAGCTCCTCTGGTTTCTACCTTTCTTAGGTTAGAGATTATTTTTTATACAAAAACATAATACTCAGTAGGAAGGAAGCTGAATAGGATTTGTGTGTCTAGATCTACCTAAAGTCTAGAGGTGTGTCCTTCGAGGCCAGTGTGCCTCTGCCTGCGCCGTGGCCTCTGCTGGCTCATGTTTAAGATGATGCTTCTTCCCTCCACTGTTCTGAGGATAGTTTCTCACATGATCACACTTCATGAGCAACTAATAACAACTTTGCGCATTATAAACTTGTTCTCTTGCTTATTCCCTGTCTTTCCTTCCTCTTCCCATTTTCATTCTGAGTTTGAAGAAAAAAAATTAAACGTGGCAACACCTCATTTTTATTATTTTCTTTAAACTTTTTATTACACTGTATTTATTTTATAACCTGTGTGTATATGGGCCCGTGTGTGCCGTGGCATGTGTGTGGTCAGAAGACACATTAGAGGAGTCAGTCCTCTGGTACAGTGTGGGTCTTGGCAGTGGAACTCAAGCTGTCAGGCTTGGTAAGCAGGTGCCTTTGCCCTCTGAGCTATCTCTTAGGCCCTTAATTTTCATTGTTTTCTAACAATTTCCCATGTACCAAATAAATTGATCTCAGTTGCACACTCTTCAAAGACAGCTATTTCTTTTCTTCTACATTTCTTTTTATTTTGGCTAAAATAATAAGCCTTATAGATTGCTGTGTTTGTGAGAAACAGGAAAGAAAGCAATTTATCAAGAGATGGAAAGTGGCCAGGCATGGTGGTGCACACCTTTAAACCCAGCATTCAGGAGGCAGGAGCAGGTGTATCTCTGAATTCGAGGCCAGCCTGATCTATAGAGTGAGTTCCAGGCCAGTTCCAGGGCAACACAGAGAGACCCTGTCTCTAGGTGGGTTGGAGTACATGTGTGGAAAGTGCTGGGTTTATACATTTAAACTTTTTTCTCAACCTTATTATTTTATTTTTTTTTATTTATTCATTCATTCATTCATTCATTCATTCATTCATTCATTCATTCATTCATTCATTCATTCTGAGGGCTCCAGGTAGGTTTGGGTGTGTGTGTGGAAAGTGCTGGGTTTATGTATTTAAACTTTTCCTCAGTCTTATTATTTCATTTATTTATTTAGAGGTTTTTGAGACAAGGTCTCACCTAAGTACTTTGGCTGGCCTGGAACTCCCTTTGTTGACCAGGGTTGCTTTGAACTTACAGACCCACCTCTCATGTGCCAGGATTAAAAGCTAACAGAATATGCCACTATGCATGGCTGATCTTGTCATTTTAAGATAAGTGTCTTTGATTCACAAAACGTCAAGAGAGGAGAGCTGCCCCATTTGTCTTTGTTGGTGGATGACCCACATTGTAGAGCCTGGCTGTCCTCATCTGTGTGTCAGCTGAGGCAGTGTGGTGAGCAGAGGTTAGGTCACCACTTCCCTCTTCATCCTGCAAGCATGTAGGTGTGCTCCTTTGTTTTACATACGCTTCAGGAACTAGTTAATACAGGAACAAACAGTAAGAGGCTTCTGCTGGCTTTGACAGTTTGCTCCAGAAATGCAAGCTGTAAGAATACTAAAAAATGAGGGAATTAGGACTAAAGGAGTAAAAGAAAACCTTTCATTGAATACCGTTGCATCATCTTGTAAATGGACAATTCTAAGACCACTTGTTATGGTATTTTAATGAGTAATAAGGCGTTTTAAAAAGAGCTGTCACTGTGAGGTTTGTTGTCCTGTGGATTAATCACCGTAATATACTCTCCCTTTGTGTCTCAGGGGTCTCTGCTTTGTGCTCTTGTGCACATTTGGACAGAAAATTTCCCATGTTGTAGGTAGTAATAAATACCAGAATAAGAGTGGGCTGTGGTCGGCCGGGCAGTGGTGGCGCACGCCTTTAATCCCAGCACTTGGGAGGCAGAGCCAGGCGGATCTCTGTGAGTTCGAGGCCAGCCTGGGCTACCAAGTGAGTTCCAGGAAAGGCGCAAAGCTACACAGAGAAACCCTGTCTCGAAAAAC
>CABHPR010141376.1:0-11906 GCA_902168415.1 Peromyscus melanophrys
CCTTGAAGCCACGCCCTAATCAGTAGATATCTTAAAGGCTATATCTAGTAAAGTAGGACAAGGGAATTGGGGTCTGTCTAGTTCCTGAAGTTTTTGTCTGATACCTAAGAAGTTTGGCTGATGAAATGGGCTTTGAGAGTGGCAAGACCTTTGGGACTCTCTCTGTCCAGGTTAGTATGTGTTTGTGTCCTCATGGCCAATCTGGAATGAAGCAAAACTGGTTCTCAGTGGGACTCTTGGACTTCTTTCAATTTGATAGAACTCGTGAGTTTCCTTATGGCCTTTTTCATATCTTCTGTTACCCATGAGCACAGGTAATTATGACTCCCCTTTCTAGAGCCTATCTGGGTAAGTTCACCCATGGCCTGTTTGGAAACTGCTTCTTCCCCAGGAGGGGCTTCCATGGTGCCTGAGTATGGTTTCTATTGCTGTGGTAAACACCATGACCAAAAGCAACTTGGGGAGGAAAGGGTGTTTCAGACTTAACACCTGGCAGTCCATCAGGAAGAGAAGTCAGGACAGGATCCTGGAGGTAGGAATTGAAGCCGAGGCCACAGAGGAATGCGCTTCCTGGCTTGCTTCCTATCAGCAGCTCAAACTGCTTTCTTTTACACCCCAGGATCATCTTCCCAGGATGGCATCACCCACCCTGGGCTGGGCCCTCCCACATCAATCATTAATCAAGATGGTGCCCCATAGGCTTGCCTACAGGCCATCTGGATTGAGGCATTTTAGTAATTGAAATTCCCTTTCCCCAGATGACCCTAGCTTGTGTTGCACTGACAGAAAAAATCTAACCAGTGCACAAGGGTTACAGGCATGAGCCTCACTGACCCATTTCTTGACCAGTAACCAAATTCCTCATGTATAGGAGAGTGGTAGATTGACTGTGTTTGGCCCCCATAAGTTCATAGGAAGTAGCACTATTGGGAAGTGTGGCCTTGTTGAAGTAGATGTGGCCTTGTTGAAGGAAGTATGTTACTGTGGAGGTGGGCTTTGAGGTCTCTTTTGCTGAAGCTTTGCTCAGTGTCACAGCCACTTCCGGTTACCTCCTGATCAAGATGTAACCAGCACCATGTCTGCCTGCACACCACCATGCTGCCTGCCATGGTGATAATGGACTGAACCTCTGAAACTGTAAGAAAAAGCCACCCTAAATAAATGTTTTCCTTATAAGAGTTGCCGTGGTCATGGATGGTGTCTTCACAGCAGTAGAAGCCCTAAGTCAAGGAGACAGTTTATATAGTATATGAAATTCTTTAATGAAGTGGAGGGGTCTTGATTTAAAAAGCTGTTCAGTTTCAATGAGGGTAGAGTCAAGCATGGGAAAGAACACATAGACTTGGATGGTTTTCAGTTCTCTGTTAGTGCCTCACAGAAGAGATGTTAGGCCTATTCTGTCCAGTGGGAGGGATCCTCCAAGTAGGTATGCCAGAGGGAGAGAGTGTCAGGGCCTCAAGATATGGGGGAGAGCTACTGAGAAGGTGGGTGTGGCTAGTGATCAGTAGGACTAGGTGGACAACTGCCCTTCTAAGGACCCTAAGAACCTGGCCAGGCACCCACAGCGGGTTTGTCACTGATTTGGAGCTGGAGAAAAGGGACATGATAGCGTGGCTATGGTGAACACCAAATCATTTCCAAAGGTTATAAGAGAACAAAGCAAACGGGAGACCAGTACTGCAGTTGGGGGTACTGATTAGGGACCATGCCTCTTTGTCTCAGGGCCAAGCCATGAGACAAAGGAACACAGATGTTTCAGAGTCTGGGGATCAATTTTTTCTCCAGTTTTTTTTTTTTTAAGTGTCCCTCACCCCCACCCCCGAGGATGAGTCTGAGAGGAAAGGAGGTGACTGTCTCATGATGGAGAGATCAGTTCCCTACCCTAACAGACACCCTTCCAGGGAAAAGGGCCCTAGGTTCAAGACCCTTGATGTGCATTTTCAAAAAGGGATAGCTTGCCTTACTAAAGGACGTGAGGTGCAGATGTCAAAGAGGGCATTTAACTTACTGAAAGGATGTCTTGGCACTGGAACCAACAGTTAAAAGTTCGGGGACACTGGATACATGTCCAGGTTCTGCAGTCTGATGTCATGAAGAATCCTCAGATGAATGGAGTCATTCTCAGGAGAGGCGAAAGAAAGGAAAGAGAAACTATAGGGCCTCCAGAAATATTCAGAAGTTGTCCTTAGTTGGCGACTGTCAGATACCAGAGGAGGAGAGACCTTCTGTTGAAAGGTGGAAGACAGCTGTGGAGTGTGAGAGAAGGGAGGCCTTTGTTCCACAAGGGAGGTCCCAGTAAGGAATCTTCAGCTGTCCTCATTCTTCAGTGGAATTGTTCAGGGGTCCGGAGGCAGAGAGAAGACTCCCAGAGGAACTCTATTCCCTCACCCCCAGCAACAGAGGACCATGCCCTGGAGCATGGAAACCTGGTCCTACTGGGTGGGAGTTGTCCCAAGTAGAGGCTGTCCGTCCTCTCCAAGCACTTATGGAGCTTACCAAGGATCATGAGAAATGGAAGCATGTAGTTGATGTACCCTAGAGTCCATGCAGACAAATGTGACGTGGGTCAGATTCATGCGTGGTAAAAAGAATTCACCAATCCATATCAGAGTAAAAAAGATAACCTTACAAACATTTCAAGGAAGCAGTGGGCTGGGCAAGGACAGAACCTGCCTCAAGATGGTGGATTGTGGTATGCAAATGAGGGTAGTTCTGATTGGTCGGTGTTCCCTCTGGGCTGGGCCTGCTTAATTTTGATAAGTCATTCCTATGTGCCACTCACAGTTTGTGATGTCTCAATGGGGACAGAACCAGAACCCTGGAAGACAGCCTTTGCTTGGAGTAATTCAGCTTCTGCCTTGAGTGTCATAGCCAGCATCTGAACTACGCAGCTGCTTGGGCTCTCATTAAAGTTGAGGTGCTGTTGACTTAAGCTGAGGCTTAATCCTGAATCTCTTGGCAAACTCTAGTGTATTTGTTAAAAAAAAAAAAAAAAAAAAAAGTCAATGTTTTACTTTTAATAACATTGGCTATGAAGGCTTCAAAGTTCTATCTATATCATGGAAATTTGGGGGTTTTTTTTTTTGCTTTTTTGTTTGGTTTGGGTTTTTTGTTTATTTGTTTGTTTGTTTTGCATCAGGGTCTTCTGTAGCCCAGGCTGACCTCAAACTCACTGTGTACCAAAGATGATGTAGCATGAGTCTTAGACGTTCTTATTAATAAAATCAAACCTGAGCCAGTTATTGGGGTGAACACTGGAAGGTCAGAGAGACAAAACCAGCCACAGCTTTCTCACCTCACCAGATCCTCAGCTGGTCTTGTTTCCTCAGACTGGAAGCCTCTGAGTCCTCATATCCGAATGGCTCTCAGCTGAACTGCTGCTTGAAAGCCTGAATGCTTCTCCAGGCCAAATGCCTCTAGTTTCTGGTCCTCACGCCTTCTATACCTTTCTGCTTTCTACCACTACTCCCTGGGATTAAAGGCTGGCTTTCTGGGATTAAAGGCGTGTGTCACCATGCCTGGCCATTTCCAATCTGGCCTTGAACTCACAGAGATCCAGAGGGATTTCTGTCTCTGGAATGCTAGGATTAAAGGCGTGTGCTACCACTGCCTAACCTCTGTTTAATATTGTGGCTGTTCCGTCTCTGACCCCAGATAAGTTTATTAAGGTACACAATATTTTGGGGAACACAATACCACCACAGTTATTGTTACTACTATTAAGATATTTATTTTAGGCCGGGCAGTGGTGGCGCACGCCTTTAATCCCAGGACTTGGGAGGCAGAGCCAGGCAGATCTCTGTGAGTTCGAGGCCAGCCTGGTCTACAAAGTGAGTTCCAGAAGAGGTGCAAAGCTACACAAAGAAACCCTGTCTCGAAAAAAACCAAAAAAAAAAAAAAAGAAGAAAAAGAAAAAAGATATTTATTTAGAGACAGGATCTGGCTGTTGTAAAAACTCAGGCTGACCTTTTACATTCATTTGATTGTGTGTGCACACTTGCGCATGTGAGGATCAGAGGAAACGTGGGAGGTGGTTCTTTTCCACCAAGTGGGCTCCAGGGCTCAGACTCTGGCCGTTAGGCTTTATGGCAGGCACCTTGACTAGCTGAGCCGTCTTACTGGCGCCCAAGGATGTTCCTATGCTCCTCTTCCTCCTGTGTCTATGTACTCCCCAAACCCCCAAGTGCTGGGATGCAAACATGACCACCACACTCAGCTTCTAGGTTTGTTTGTTTTTGAGATAGGGTCTCACTATGTAGCTCTGACTGGTCTGAAACTTACTGTGTGGTCAGACCAGGCTAGCATTGAACTCACAGAGATCCTTCTGCTTCTGCCTCCCAAATGCTAGGATTGAAAGCATGCACCACTATATCTGGTTAGTTCCTAAAAATATTTTAAGAGAACATTTTCAATGTACTTTCTGATACTGTTCTGTTCAGTGTTTGGTGTAGAGACTTTAAGAATCAGAATTTTAGTGTAAATTAGGCATGATGACATAAGCTTATAACCCCAGCATTCAGGAAGTTTAGACAAGAGAACTGTAAGTTCAAGGAAATCCTGGGCTACAAAGTAAGATACTAACACCCCCGCTACTAAAACCTAATGTGTTTTTAATAGCATTTAGTGGATGTGAATGAAATCTATATATATGGAAAGACAATAACCCTTCATGAAATTGAGAGGAGTCTTGTTTGTTTGTTTGTTTGTTTTTGTAGTTTTGGAAGTCAATACTGGGCAAGCATTCTACCACTAAGCTATGTCTCCAATCTTCCCTCCCCTCCTGCCTTAAGTTTCCAAGACAGGACTTGAACTTTCAGTCTTACTGGCTCAGCCTCCTGAGTAGTTGGGATTGTAGGGATATGCTATCTTAACTGGCTAAAATTACTGGGGTTTCTTTTAATGCTTCTTTTACTTTGAGGTCATTGTAGAATCACAAGCAGTTTGAGGAAAATACAGTAAGACACTGTGTAGCCTTTTCCTGATTTCCCCCAGCATCTTGCTCAACACAGCCCAGGATCTTATTGACAGAGTCTTGCCAGGCTCTTGACACAGCCCACCAGCCTCCTTCAGATTTCTCCCTTTATCTGGATGCATTTATTTGAATGTGTGCTTAGCTCTGTGTGATTTTGTCATATACAGGTTACTGTCCCCTATCCATTTGTTAGCACCTCACGCAGCCTCCTGTTATCCTTCATAGCCCCGCCTACTAAGGAGGTGAGGCCCTCAGCCAGCGCTGACTTGCATCTCTATTTGCCTTTCAGGAACAGAACTAACACGTGTGGCCTCTCAGGTTGCCTTCTGCCCTCAGCATTATCCCTTGGAGAGCCATCTAAGTCATCTCATGTAGCAATGGGGTGTTCGTTGTTGATGAGAAGTATTTCATGGTGTGGCTGTGCCACTTTGTTTAACCGCACACCCAGTGAAGGACATCTTGTCCAAGTTTTTGTGTGAATGGCTTTATTTTTCTGGCACGAATGCTGGCTTCACAGTTGCTGGGTCATCTGGTGACTAGATGTTGAGCTTTTTAAGAGACTGCCAGATTCATTTGCAGAGTAGCTGTTTGAGCGGGATCTAGTTTCTGCACATCTTTGCCAGCGTTTGGTGTCTGAGTGTTATTGCAGCTATTCTGAGAGTGGTACTCTTTATAGTTATTTCTGTTGTTCTTTCATGCTTTTGTTTGTTTCCTGTTGTGGAGCTGAGTAGAGAGGACACTTAAAAATGACAGCACTGGGTTATATAGGGCTCAGCTTTTTTAGAAACACTACCTCACCTTGGATGACATTTTTCTGTAATTACTGACCTAAGTGCAGTTGGGAGATTCATCCCAAAGCCATAATTTTTATCTGTTTAAGGAACACTCTCAGTGACTCAGATAAGATTCAGGTAAAATAGCTAAGGGTGACTACCATGCTGGCCAGGAAAGAGGCATTGGTGTGTGCTGCTGTCCTCCAGGGGGGCTTCTCCAATGCTTCCTGAAACTTCTTGCTCAGGGATAATCCCCTTTTCTGGTCAGCTTGCAACCTTGGTTTTTAAATATGCAGAACACATTTGTTCTTTGCAACCTGCTTGGGATTCCTCAATTGTCTTTGACATCAAAACCAGCATCTGCCCAGCTCTCCTCTGCATCACAATTGACTTGTTTTTCTGTCTGTCCTCCAGAGCCCAGCACTGATGAGTCAGCGAGGGGATTCCAGGATGACTGGTGTGGACACAAGGAGCAAATGATGGTGCCCTCAAAGCAAATCCCAGCTCTACACACTCATGATTAGGCAACACCTTGGGAGCCAAGGGCAGCAGCCTCCATGGGAGACCTTCTGTGCCTTGCAACAGCTCTGTGCAGTGTCCTTCTCCAGCTACGCAGTCAGCGTGCTTCTGTGTCCGCTTTCTTTATCTAATTTGTTCCTCTAGTCTCTGCAGATTCCAAGACAGGTGAGCACCAGCGAATTTCTGCTCCCCATTTGCAGGGAAGGTGAGGCTGCTAGGGATCTGGTCCTGCTTCTTCATATCTGGTAACACCCAATGTCAGTTTCTTTGAGTCAGCTCTCAGTTGTTAGAACCATCTGGTTGCCTTTGAAGAACTGGCATTCCAAGGCAGAGCTTGTAGCATTAGTCAGTTGTCAGTGCTGAGTTTTGAGAGTTTTTGTGGTTCTAATGCTTGATAGTATGTCTTTTCTGTTTCTTTCCCCCCCTCTACCAGGGGCTGAATCTCGAACCTCATGCATGTTGATCAAGGACTCTACCACTGAGCTATGCCCCTCAACAGTCTTTCAGCTTCTTAGTGGAATTTTTTAGAGAGCAAATATTTTAATTTTGTTGAAGTCTAACATATCAATGTTTGCTTTATGTACCATGCTTTTGGAAGAGGCCAAGGTTTTTGATCCCAAGGATTTTTTATTACATCTTTTCCTAAAAGGATAATTTTTTTTTTAACATCAGAAAAAAAATGTACCAGTTGTCAGTGAAGATCATCTAAGAAATAATTTCTTTATGTCCATGTCCTGACTAGACATCTCCAAATATTTCTTTTCCATGGTAGTGGCCTCCCTTGTGGACTTTGTACAGGTGTTTCAAAGCATGGCTGCATACACACTAAGCAGCCAGCTGTGACCACATTTTAACAGTCATGGCTTCTGAATGGTACATACCTTTCCAGGCCAGCATGCCATTTCGGTTTGCGGTGAACCAACCATGAGCAATCCCTTGAGGGCCACGGTACGGCCACTTGGTCCCCTAGTCTGCTTTCTCAGATTTCCCTTCCCTTTAATCCAGCGCTTTTCTGGGGAAGAGCAGTGGGTTTTCTTTAGTAGTTTTCAACTTTTAACAGGCCACCTACAGACATTTATTGTGGGGTGTACTGTGTGTGTGTATTGAATCACCATGAATCATGTTTTAAGTGCAGTTGAAGTTTTGTGCCAGGCCCCAGGAGAAGCACCCCAGCACTTAACTGTTGTCAGTCAGTTTTCTTGCCTGTTCTCTGAGTATTTGTGATGTCTTTGTTTTGTTTTGTTATTTTCTGAATATTTGTTTATTTATGTGCTGGGGACTGAACCCAGGACCTCACCTATACGTAGTAAATGCCCCACTCCGGAGCTTCATTTCCCAACCAACTATGTATTATTATTGTTGTATTTATTTGTGTGTGTGCGTGCATACATCATGTCAGAGAACAACGTGTGGGAGTCAGTGCTCTCCTTCCACCTGTGGGACCCAAGAACTGAATTCTACCATAAGGCTTGCCAGTAGCACCTGTAGCAAATACCAGTGATGCTTTGGATGCATTGTGTCCACCATTCAGTCAGGTGCTTGGATACTTGGTCCATAGTTCACATGGGTTCAGGAGGTGTAGCCTTGCTGAAGGGAGTCTGTCACTGGGAGCAGGCCCTGAGAGTTTAAAGACTTGCACCATTTTGAGTGTGCTCTCTGCTTCCTGCTTGGGGTTCAGCATGTGAGCCCTCAGCTTCTGCTCCAGCTGTCATGTCTGCAGCTGCTGCCAAGCTTTCTTGCCATGAAGGGCTGTTAACCCTCTGGAACTGTAAACTCAAGCAAACACGTTCTTCCATAGGTTTCCTTCATCATGGTGTGTTAGCGCAGCAATAGAAAAGTAACTAAGACATTGCTTTCACCCTCTGAGCCATCTGTCTCTGAATACGTATTTCTCAATTGAAAATGGACAAACTTTGAGTCTGATTTCTTAGAACCATTCCTGCCAAGGAACCTGGGGCCTACCATGACAGAAAACAGGCTGCCCCTCCCCCACACTGTTGTTCTCTGGCATTGACCTTCACTGGTGCTGAGATGATGGTGGCAGTGAAGAATGACCAAGGAGAGGTTTCATTCTCACTCAGTAAAACGGGAGGTGACAGGAATATTGTCCTAAGGATTTTTATTGCTATAAATAACATTGGAATGAAAATGCATTTGTTGCTAAAGTTAATGACAAGAGATGAGCGTATGATAATAATTAGAGCCTAAAATATTCTAAATATTAGTACTACTGAGAAAAGAAAACTTATGGAAAGGGATTTAGACTTTAAAGTAGAATATGAAAGTCAGTTTCTGACGCGTAACTGGAAAACTATGCCAACAGCTGATTTTATTCTGGCCATTGCAGTTGGGAGAATTTCCTGTAATGGGAAACTTCTCAATGAGGATGGCTAAAGAAAGAAGGGATGATGTGACCCTGTTGTCCCAGCTATGTTTGGGACTGGGGCATGAAGATACAATTCAAGGCCAGGCTGTACAACTTAGCAAGATTTCATCTTAGAAAGTGAGAAAAGGGTAGGGATGGTGGAGGTCAGTCCCCTCTGGGCACACAGACCAGGACTGTCCCTTCTGGTTAGCTGTGTGTTAGCATACAGAGGGTTACAGACTTCTTAACCACTGCTACTTATGTGAGTACAGGAAAGTTTAGCATTGTCAAATGGAGCAAAGCTACTGAAGTCTAGATTATTAAGTTGTGTGGAGTGCACATCACAGCTTGAAAGTAGTGTTCCGAGGCTGGAAAGATGGCTTGGTAGTTAAGAATGCTGGCTGTGCCTGCAGTGGACCTGAGTTCAGTTCCCACTACCTACTTCTAGTCACTCATAACCACAGCTCCAGGGCATCCGATGCCCTCTTCTGGAATCCGTTGTTTTTGTACTGACGTGGTGCAAATACCCGGATGTAGACACTCTACACATAAGTAATGATAAAAATGAATCTTAAAATCGGATTTGGAGAAGACTTAACTAAAAGTTTTGTTCATAAATTTAAAGTCTATAGATTTGTTAAGATTTAGCTGCTCTATTTTAGTTCTCTACTACAAAACTGTGTCTGGTGAGGTGGCCCACGGTTGAGATTCCTTAAGTGCTCAATGGGAAGAAATAAGTGGTAAAAGACTGAGCTGGGTGAGGTGGCACATACCTCTAATCCCAAAACTCCTTAGGCCATGGCAGCTATGTCTCTGAGTTTGAGACCAGCCTGGTCTACATAGTGAATTCCACACCAGCCAGGGTTATATAGTGAGACTCTGCTGCAGAACAATCAAACCAACTAGAAAGAAAAGCAAAACAAACAAAAGATCAAAAAAGGTATGCATGTGGTGCACAGACAGATATGCAAGCAAAATAGCCATACTCGTAAAATTTCATAAAAGAAGATGGCAAAGTCAAGACCAGTGAATGGGCCACACTCTGGAAGGGAGGCACAGCACGAGTGGTCACCCTCATAACCTCTCCTCTGAAGAGGGAAGTTAAGCATGTGCAGGGCAGTTGGACTTGAGTTATGGTGGAGAAGGAGAGTCCATGGGTTTTGCTAACTAGGGTATTTTAAGAAGACAAAGTCAAGGGCTGCAGAGATGGCTCAGCAGGGGCTGGAGAAATGGCTCAGTGCTAAAGAGCTGTTCATCCAGATCTGGGTTTGATTCCCAGCACCCACATGACAGTTACTTTTCTATTGCTGAGAAGAGACAACTTAAAAACAAAAGCATTAATTTGGGAGCTCATGATTTCAAAGGGTTAGAGTCATGACTAGCATGGTGAAGAGCATGGCAGCAGGCAGACAGGCGTGGGGCTAGAGCAGTAATGGAAACTTTACATCAGATCCACAAGCATGAGGCAGAGAGAGAGAGAGAGATAACTGACAATGGCATGGACTTTTGAAACCTCAGAGGCCACCTCCAGTGACACACCTCCTCCACCAAGTCCATGCCTCCTAGTCCTTCCCAAACAGTTCCACCAACTGCTGGCCAAGCAGTCAGGTAAATGAGTCTTTGGGTACCATTCTCATTCAAACCACCATAGCAGGTGACATCCATTTGTTACTTCAGTTTCAGGGGATCTGGCATTCTCTTCTGACCTCTGTGAACACCAGGCATGCACATGGTACATAGACATGCATGCAGGGAAAGCACCCATATACATAAAATTAAAGTAACATTTTATGAAAGAAGACAATGTCAGGATCCATGTAAATTGCATATGTAAACAAAGTTGTTTATTTTTTTAAATTTTTTATTAACAAATTTTTTTTATTCATTTTACATACCAAAGTTCCCTCTTTTCCCTCCTCCCACCCCTCTAACCTCCCCCTCTCAACCCACCCCCTATTCCTTCTTACAAGAAGGTAAGGCCTCCCATGGGGAGGTACATTTAGTAGAGGTAGGTCCAAGTACTTCCCCCTGCCTCAAGGCTGTACGAGGTGTCCCATCATAGAAGTGGGCTCCAAAAGGCTTGCTCATACACCAAAACTTAGGAATTGAGAGAATCAGGCAGCTGTCATACCCATTTAAAGTAAGAGAACTATGAATTTATATGGGGGATGTGAGTGTTCAAATGTGTTTACAAAAACAAGCAAAGCCCTCCTTTTCCTCAGTAGGAGAGGATTCTTTGCTTGCCCGAAAATACGAGGTGTGTGTGTAGCTTTAAGCTCTCTGTATTTAGGAGGAGTAAGGTGGCCCAGTAGGGTCCCAGAGCCTCCATCATTCCATTGGAAGAATGTCCAGTCCTCTTTTTTGCTTATACCATTGACAGCATACTTCCTCTGGCATTGACTGGCTGCCTCTTTTCTCTGCTTTAAAAGCCATATCTGTCCCTAAATGTGTCACATGTCACATTTGTCACACATGTGTCACAACACATTATGATCTCCATCATGCCAGAGAATTCTGAAACAACTTGAATGTCTAAATTTCTATGCAGTTACAAGTACAGTCTGCTCAGTTTGGGTTGCTTTTCCTTTTCCTTCTTGACTTTCTTGGGATAGCACTTTAAAAAAAAAGATTTTTACTTAGTCACAGAGGTGATGACCTAGGATCCTAACATCATTGTTATGTAATATGATATATAAATAGTCAATCAGGTTTTAATCTATAAGTCAGAGTGAAGGTTAAAGAATTTGATTGATCCCAGTGTTTTTGACCTGGGACATCTAACAATGTCTGCAGACATTTCTAGTCATCAGAATCTGGTGGATGATGCTGGGAGCATTTGGCTGGGAGAGGGTAGAGGTTTGGGTGGGGTGAGGTGGGGTTGAGTGGAGGGTTGCTTACCAGCTTACAATGTTCTTGCAGCTCCCCCATACAGAGGAGTCTGGCTCCACTTTCAGCAGTACCAAGTCTGAGAAATCAAGCAGCTACCTAGAATGTTTTTCAGCTGGGCCTGATGATGCCAGCCCATGATCCCAGAGACTTGCTTGTCTGAGGCAGGAGGATCACAAATTCAAGGTCTCCCTGAGCTACAGAGTGAGATCAAGGTGAGCTTACCACTGTAGGCAGCTTATAGAGACCCCATCTCAAAAAATAAAAGACAGGGCTGGGGACCAAGCTCAGAGGCAGAGTGCTTGCTTCACATGACCAAGATCTGGGGTTCAGTTCTTAGTAAGACACACACACACACACACACACACACACACACACACACACACACACA
>CABHPR010141376.1:11916-24126 GCA_902168415.1 Peromyscus melanophrys
ACACACACACACACACACACACACACACACACACACACACACACACATACACACACACATACACACCAAAACAAACAAAAGCAAAACAACACTACACAAAGTCTTATGCTCTTATATTTGCATATAAAACATACATTTCATCATTGGGATTTTAAAGTGTTACTATAATATTCATTTGAAGAGTTCAGCAACTAACATCTCTAACTTGAGACTTACTAAGTGAACACGGTGTTCTTTCACTGTAATACAGCTTTAACACTCACAATTACAAATTACTTTTTCTATTTCAGGCTTCACTGAGGGAACATCTTAGAGAGTCATTGTATTTCTAAGCCTTCGATAGATATTTACACCTTGGGGCTGTTGACTCTCTTACCAGATACATTTTGGAATCAAAATGGAAAGTGTCCAAGAAATTTTGGACCAGTTATACAAGAAAGTACTTCTTGGAGCCACCCTTGAAGATGACGTCTATGGTTACATCCATTATCTCAACCCAGACCTCTCAGAACAAGCTGGCTATACAGCTCCCTCTTTAGCTCAGTCTGATGTCAATGGTACACTTGATGGTGTGCCAGGCCAGCATGGGCCATCCTCCAATGAGCCGACCACCCTTCCTGAAGCACGGGAGTATGCAAAGAGACACTTTCAGATGAGCACGGCCTGGGAGGTGACGCTCCTTCAGTTAACAGTGATGGACGTGATACTGAGCCGAGTGCTGTCTGCTGAAACTGAGACCCATGCAAAGGAGAAGTACAGAGAGCTGATTAAAGTCCTTTTGCAGTCAGCTGAAGTCGATTCCAAATTGGTAAACCACTTTTTAAATGATTTAGCTACTAAGTGAAGGTTTTTAAGGCTTCAGCAGTGTGATGAACTGTGTCTGTTTTGCTATAGATCTGGATGCTCCAGAATTCCGACAAGTTGTTGTCTCACATGGCTGCGAAGTGCCTCTCATTGCTCCTCTATTTCCAGCTAAGAGAGAAGGTCGGATAAATCGGATTTCTATGTTCATAGTTATTGCTTGCAGTTTTAAAGTTGCTCATTGGCCTTGACTTGACTCCTTCAAACAGTTGAATTAAGATATTTGCACCCACAATAATGCACAAATTGAAAAGCATAATAATAAAATAAGATCCTATCGCAAAAAATAAAGAGGGAAGTGATTGAACAGACACCTGGCTTCAGCCCCTGGTACCTGGTGTACTCGCACACACATGTATTATACAGGGGCTTGCAAACACACACAGATCCAACGTCTATTGACTTTGTGCTCCAATTGCTTGTTTTGAAAATTACACTTTGAATATGAAAGTTGTTTATGGTAGAATATTTGGAAAGTAAAATAGAGTATTAAAAAAAGAAAGACTTACACATTACTATACCATTTATAAATAACATGGATGTTTTCATGGTTCTTTTTGATCCTTCACGTCTATGGTGTGTTGACTTTCCTGCCTTAAAAAATATTAGAATATTTTTGTTCCTTGTATTGTCAAATACTACCGTACTTTTTTCATGTAAACAGGTAAACAACACTTTATAGTACTGTGTTGTATAACAAGTAAATTTTAATTATAAACAAAATAATTATATCTACCCTTTTGTTTTTTTATTTATAGATGACGTTAAGCAATCCCTGGATCACTTTTTGCCAGAAGCATCTCTCTGAATCCTCTGGGAGCACTGAAGCAGCACATTGCCTCTGGATTCTTACAGCTGTCATAAAAGAAATCTTTAGAGATACACATTCACGGCAAGCAGGTAGAGATGACACTGTCCGTAAGTGACCATCACTCTCTCAGGAGCATTGTGTTTATAATGAAGAATAACATGTATGTTATTCCTCATCTCTCCTGAAGTATGGAAAAATGCAAGAAATCTCTCTCCTGAATTTTTTATTGGACAGAACCTTGGTGTGTGTGGTGTCCATATTCAGTGTGTGGACATGCACATGTGGATATTATGTGTGTGCCTGTGTATGCTTGTAGAGGGCAGATGTCAATGCTGGGCATCTTCCTCAACTACTTCCCACCTTGTTTGTTGAGATAAGATCCCTTACTGAACCTAGAGCTCATCAACTGGGCTAAGCTGGCTGGCCAGTGAGCTCCAGTTCCACCTCCACAGATGGGGTTCCAGATGTGTGCCACTTTGTCTGGCTTCTATATGGATGCTAGGGATCCTAATCCAGGCCCTCAGGCTTATGCAGCAAGCACTTTACCGAATGAACCAACTCTCCAGCACTGATTACCTTTTTAGAAAGAAATTAAAGTTTAATCATTAAGTATTTCTTGTATAGTGTGATACTGCCCATACTTATAAAGCAAAAGTTAACTTTTAATAATTAGCTGTTAATCTGTATACCCTCATTTGGTCTTATTAGAAGTAACTGTTCTTAAACCTGTTTTTTTTATCTTACAAATTGAATTGTAAAATTTTGTTGTAAGAAAGCTTTTGTTTTTCCTGTTGCTTATAACTACTATTTTTATAATTACAGAAATTCTAAAGCAACTCTTGACTCATTTCGACATTACTTTTGAAGTGTTCTACAATTCCTTATTTTCTCAGCATTTTGGAAACTTCCAGAATCCCTCTAACATAGTCAACAGCCTGGTGTGCTTCCTGGAGCTGCTTGAACTTCTCATAGCCTCCAGAATCCACCTGAAATTGCACTTTCGGAGTCAAAGGATGCTGTTTTTGAAACCCCATGCGCTAGATAGTCTTGCCTGGCCTGTTCCAGCTTTTGTTAAAAGGAAATTGGTTATAGTCATCAAAAAGTGCCTTCTTGGTAAAATGGGGGAAGACCTCTGCCGTGGTTCTGTGCCTGCCCTGATGTCACCAGACCACCTTCTGGACAGTGATGTGCTGGCCTTAGCTGATGCACTTCTGCACGTCATGCATCTGGGGTTGTGGAAGGAATTGTCTGTGCCTGGAAAGCCTTCCTGCTTTGGAGGGGATGAAGTTCAACCTGGATGCCGACCCAGGTCTGGCCCTGATCATGTGACCCTGAGAGCAGCAAGCTTAATTACAGTGAAATCCTTAGAAATCAAGTTCCACAATTGTACCTCAGCAACCGAAATGAAAGGTAATCTCCAGACTCATCTTTTTATTCCAAGTACTATGCAATTAATTGTTCACTTAAGAAAAGTGACTCATAGCCGGGCGGTGGTGGCTCACGCCTTTAATCCCAGCACTCGGGAGGCAGAGGCAGGCGGATCTCTGTGAGTTCGAGGCCAGCCTGGGCTACCAAGTGAGTTCCAGGAAAGGCGCAAAGCTACACAGAGAAACCCTGTCTCGAAAAAAAAAAAAAAAAAAAAAAAAAAAGAAAAGTGACTCATGACTATTGAGTATTAAGGCTAGTGTCATTTCATTAATTTAGTTAAATTTTCTTGATTCAGTTTAGTAAATACTTTTTCAAAGGGAGGGGAGCTGTGGGGGACTGGAATTTTAAGAAGCTTGTCAGCTTTTTGTGTACAATTAATATGCCTAGGATAATGAATTCAAAAATAATTGCTTTTGAGTCACTACCAAGCAAATGGAAGTCACTGCATACTTAATTATATTATTCACAAAAGCACTGTGACTATGTATGTTCGTTACTGATAATTAGAAGTTTTGTTGAAACTACTTACTACAGGAAGTTCTATTGATGAAGGAATTGTCGCACATAACTTGAAGGTGAGGAGTCCAGGTTCAGAGTGCCTGAGAGAGCGATTGTGTGGGATAGAGAGGATATGTCTCCCATTTCACTAGAAGAGGGCGAACAGTGGCTGTCTCCAGCAAGTAGCCTGGGTTCGAAGGAGAGTGTGACTCCTCAGTGAACAACCTCTCAGGCTGACCTAGGTATCATTTTTAGGATGGTCTCATTACCGCAATTACGGCTTATAACACTAGATGGCATCTGTTACGTAATTTACAAGTTTGAGTTGCAGTTAAACTCCCAGATCTTGTCTGGGTTTTTGCAGTACTTTCTTTTAGTTCTTTAACAAGCCAAAAGAAGATTTTTCTGTTGTTTTGAAACCATTTTTCTTTATGGCTTAGCAGTCTCTAGTTAACAGAAAGCTGTGGTTGCCAATGAGGAGACTTGCCCACTCAATTAACATGCTTTCATAATGAAATCATATGTTTATTTCTTAGACAAACTGTAACCAGTTTTTTGGCAGATGGACACCTGACTATACATTTTAAGTGAGGGCTCCTCCGTGAGTCACATTGCTATTCTCAGTTCTTCATTTGTGAAACAGCTAACCCCTGCTCTAGGACCCCAAAGTGTGGATTGTGAAAATGCACTTACAAATTTGCGTACAGACAAGGTATTATTTGTGTGTTCATAAACATTACCTGCACTTTGAAATTTCTGTTGTTTGAAGTTGACTTGCAGAAGTTCATGGCCGAGTTACTGACCTTCTTAAAGCCTCACCTTCAGCCCTCTCTACAATTACACAACCCATGTGAATGGCTGTCCAGGGTCTTTATAGAGCAGGACGATGATATGCTGGAGGCTGCCAAAGCATCCCTGAGCATCTACCTGCAGCTGACAAGGTTTGTGTCTTTCTAGTAACTTGGATTGCCTGCAAGCCAGAGAATCAGGAGACACACATGGCAGAAAATGTGTTTCTGCCTCGTGCATTATTCCTCTTCTACCTGGGCAGAAACGTCTTGTGGTTCCCTCTCATTTTAACTCTGCCTTACATGAAAATTGATGCTCTTTGTGTTATCCTGAGAAGCTGGCTGGCAAGACCGGGACCCCTGGGCCCCGGTGTGTTGCCTGTGGGGTCAAGGTAAGCCAGTGCCTTCTCTGAACTGCAGCTGATGGTTAAGAACCGTTTTTCTTAAAACCTCCAAGACTTACTTGTTTGACTCAAGCTTCTAAATGGTGACCTTCACCTTTTCAGAGAGAATGCAAATGGAGCATTCAAGCAGCGAGCCTTTCCGAACTTGCGCTTGCAGACGCTCCCTCAGGCTGCTCTCCCTGGAGGCACATGGCTGGGACACTTGGGCCCACTTCTGCTTCTGCTTTGTACTTGCAGCAGCGTCTGTAATTGCTCCCGAGGCTGACAGCCGATGACCCTTTCCATTATTCTGCTCTGCTTCATTAAAACCCTCAAGTGCTTGCTCCCTTTCCCTCTCCCTTGGCCTGGGAGGAGAAGGGCTTTCTCACTAATGATTGGCAACTACAGCCTTGTGCCTGTTACGTTAGGGCCCAGCTGGCAGTGGCTGCTTTCCATCTATGAGTATTTGGGGCCAGTTTTCAAAAGGCTCTACTCAAGAAACCGAATTCCTGCATGTGATTTGAGTTAGGCTCAAAAATAGTGGAATACAGATTTAGACTACAAAGTCCAGAGGATGTGTTGATTCACTTGGCACTGCCTTCTTACATCTCTGCTTCGTGTGAGTCTCGCGGCCTTCGCTTAGGTTGGCTGTGTCCGGAGAGGTAGGTTTTTGTGCCATAGATGCCTAAAAAAATGTCATCCTTTTCAGGTTTTCTTGTTTGTAAGTGACAGAAACCACAAACTAGTTTAAGCAAAAATAGAATTTTTTGAGGCCTGGTTGAGAATTTTTGTCTTTTGTTTTGTTTTTCAAGAAAAGGTTTCTCTGTGTAGCCTTGACTGTCCTGGAACTCACTCTGTAGACCAGGCTGGCCTCAAACTCAAGAGATCTGCCTGCCTCTGTCTCCCCAGTGCTGAGATTAAAGATGTGCAGCACCACTACCCAGCCAGTTGAGAGTTTTAAGGTTATCAAATTGGCATCAGATATAGCTGTGTGTGGAGTGTGTGTGTGTGTCTGTCTGTCTGTGTATGTGTCTTTGTCTCTCTGTGTTTATGTGTTCATGTGTGACTATATGGTGTGTGTCTTTCTCTGTGTGTATGTCTTTCTGTGTGTCTGTCTGTGTGTTCTCAAATCACGCCAGCCATTATTTCCTGTTTATGATCTCACAGACTGATTCATTCTCAGGCCTGACCACCAGAAGCTTCATCCTTCCTTTTTATCAATCTTAGGGTTGTCATTTTTCTTAGCCATAGAGATATCTCAGGGAAGATAGGATTAATTCGCTTGGATCATGAGGCCATGTTCTCATTGGTCAATTGGGGTTACATCTATCCCTCATGTGGTGGTCTTGAGCTCCACTGTAAACATGGAATAAGTTGCCCTCAAGCAGAGGGGCTTCTGATGTTGAGTAAAGGACAGAGACTTTTGTGCAGACAAAAGCTGAAACTAGTTGGTGATGAGCAGGTTCGCTTTTGATTTCCTTTTAAAATAGTGTGGTAAGTGGGTGCTAGAACATGTCTGTAGAGCCCTGTCATTCTGAGCTCTCCCTATCTGTGTTTTCAGAGGAGGGGACGATGCTTCTGGAAGCCTGACCCAAGAAAATGAAGCATGGATCCACTACACACATAGAAACGGCTGTAATCCTCACTGTATTTTCTTATTCTTATTAAAGAACATAGTGTTCGATTCTACAGTTCTTCTTGACTTCTTGATTTCCTCCGAAACCTGTTTCCTTGAATATTTTGTTAAATATTTAAAATTACTGCAGAAAGACTGGGGTCACTTCCTGTCCATCTGCAAGTTTTTTGATGCAGCTGAATCACAACATGGAGTAAATACTCGAGGTCCTGTCTCCTCTCTTGTCCAAGACAGAAGTACCAGCCACACAGTACCTGATGCTCTGGCTTCTCCTGTTGGCCACAGAAATGCTTGCCCATGGGTCCCCTGGGCTTCTGATGCCTCCTCTGAATCCCACGGCCAGGTTGTGATGCCCAAGGAAACTCACACTGTGCCAGCTCATGGCCCACCTTCCCAGACACCACTGAGTCTGGTAGATTATGGCAGCTCAGAAGATTCTGATGAAGAAGCCACAAATCAGCATTTAGCAAACAGCAAACAGACACCTTTATGTCAAGAAATGAGCAGGGAAATTCAACGCCTGCCTAGGACATGTAAAGATCAAAACAGACTTAGCCGGGAGCCTCAGCTGGGGCCTCTGCTTCCCCAAGAGTCTGGCCCTCCCTTTGGTGCTGCAGGGGACGTTGCTCCCAGTGGGGCTGTCTGGGAAGTGGGAGTGTTGTTTAGAACAGTGAAATGCCTTAAGGAGCTCCAGGGCGCTATCTGCCGTTTGCAGGAGAAAAGTCTCTTTCCGTATAACCCAGCCGCTCTTTTGAAGTTGTTGAAAGGGGTGGAGGCGAAGTGTGATGAAGTGTGAGCATCAGGTGACACCACAGCATTTGTCCTCAGGGTTTGTTTTCTTTGATATAAATTGCATGTCTGAGATAAATAAAGACAAACCAAAGCTGCAAAAATGGTTTTCTGAGTCTTTGCTTTCTGGAGCAGCCTGAGAAAAGTTCATTCTCTGACAGCTCACCTGGTGTAGCTGGGCCACAGCTGGAGTCCATGCTGGTTCAGACTGCACAGAAGTGGCCATGCCAGGTGACTGCATATTTTGTAGCCTAAAACAAGGGAGATGTCTCCTCTCAGCTCTGGAGGCCAGAAGCCTAAACCAAGATATCAGGGAGGCTGGGTGTCTCCCCTGCTGCTCCTGCTGGTCACCACAGTACTGAATGTCCCTTGCCTTGTAACTGTGTCACCCCAGCTACTGCTTCACCTGGCATTGTCTATTGTCCCTGTGGGCATGTCTGTCCACTTTGTCAGAACCCTGTATGACCTCCTCTTTACACCTGCAAAGACCTTATCTTCCAAGTAAGGCCACAGTCACTGGTTGCAGATGGACATGAATTTGAGGGAGACACTAGCCCAGTTCAGTTTTATTTCTTTGGAATATTTACATATAGTGATGTGTAAGAGAAAAACTTTGTGAGTCGGGGTCTCTGTGTGTATCCCAAGCTGGCCTTGAACTTGCTATGTAGCCCAGAGTGGCCCTGAGCTTTCTATCCTTCTGCCTTGGCCTCCCCATTGCTGGCATTAGAGTTGTGTGCTCTCTTGCCCTTATCAGAAACACCTGATGAGAGATAGCCAGCTCCATCTACTTTGCCTGCTCTGTAAACATGATTCTTAAAAAAAAAAAAAGAAAAAAAATAGTGGACAAGATTGTAGATGCCTATAATCTCAGCACTTAGAGGATGGAGGCAGCGGATGAATTCAAGGCCATGCTGAGCTGAGGGTTAGGCCATGCCTCAAAAATAAAATTAATTGACACATTTGTACTTATCTGTGGGCTTTAGTAATCATTTGCTATGTGTATCTAATATTTAGTAATCATTTGCTATGTGTATCTAATATTTAGTAATCATTTGCTATGTGTATCAGATTGTGACAGTTAGTACATCTAGCTCCTCAAAATATTACCAGTTTCTCTTGGGTGTTTACTCAGTAAATGAGGTTGCTGGAGAATGGCCCTTCTCAGTTTGGGGGACCTTCACATTGTTTATGTCCCACGACTTTACCCCTGCACATCCTACCCAGGATCCCATCTCCATTTCTGCATCCTGTGCACTGTTTGTTACTTTGGTTATTTTTGCCTTTTGTTTTGAACGTAGCTTTCCAGTTGGAGTAGCATTATCTCATTGTAGTTTTGATGTGCGGGGTCCTGATTCTTGACATCGAACACTTATCCTTGTTGGTAGTTTGCCTGGCCAAGGAGTCAGTTTCCAGTTTAGGAAGAAACCCTATCTCAAGGCAGAAAAGCACAGAGTGCTGGAGGACGATGCCAGATACCCTGCTCTGGCCTCCACATGCAGGTGCACAGGTACACACACCTATATACTCATGCACCACACACACAAGATGCAAATATTGGATTACCTGTAGTAATCAAAACAATTGGATGCTTATTCAGGTAGAAATGCTCATTTTAAAAACCAGTAAGATCATAGTCAAGTAGAAGTCCGGCTGTCCAAAAGTTCAGTGAGCCGTTGCTGGCAAGGATGTGTGCTGGCAGTGTCTACCACCATGCCACTTGCCTTTTTAAGAATTTCAATTATCTGTTTTAGTTCGAGGCCTTGCAGTTGCTAGATAAGCATTGTACTGCTGGGTTTTATCTCTATCCCTGCTCCCTTTTATCTCTGCTATTTGTTCTCAAACTTCTGTGTGCAGCCCTCTTTTCTCAGTGTCCGCAGGAGCTAGGGCTGCAGGCAAGTCCCACAAAGCGTAGCTCTTTCATAACTAGTAAAACATATCAAAGAATGTGTACCCAAGATTATACATTGTAAAAAAAACAAGGCTAGCCCAGAATACTACACACCTGTGAAAAGGTTGCATTGCATCCGTGTTGTAGATATGAAACTTCTCCAGCAAAAACAGAAGAGAATATACTAGGCCTCCATTTGTTTAAGAAAGGTATTGGGGCAGGAGCAACACACATTCGCATCTTCATGTATTTATATATGTGATTATCTTTTGGTATTCAAAGGCATGACTTCTAGGACCCTGTGCTGTACCCCGCCCCCGACCATGAAGCCAAAATCCATGGATAGTCCCTTATTATAAAGCAGCATGCTACTTTCATATAACCTACACACACATCTACCTGGAGCCCTTACACCTCACACAGTATAAGTACTTGTTGCACTGAAATGTTTAACTTTCATAACATATATTGGGCTAGAAGATGGCTCAGTGGGTAAATGTATTTACTGTCAGGGAGTATATGAGCTCAATGAGAAGTTTGCCACCTCTCCATCCCCAAGCCCAAGTGTGTTTGTCTCAGAATGTCTCTTGTCTGAAGATGGCCTGGTCCCTCTAACTCTGTCAGGGAGGGCAAAATAGCCCAAGAGTGAAAACAGAAAGTGAACCATTTCCACCAGAGGTAACTGTGGTTTGTCCCAAAGGTGCCTGCAGTGGGAAAGCGGTCTGAAGCGGGGGCCATGGAGTGAAGGCCCAGTGGGGATCACCAGCTGACTGCTCCAGCTTCTCCAGCCCCTGCTGGCTGTTTTGAGTCCCAGATTTGCTGAGATTATCTGTATCGCTATTTGTTCTTTCGATTGGAAGCTTCACTGAAGGAGACATTCTGCCTGGACTCTCACTCAGGAACTCCAACTCATGCTCAGCTTCCCCAGACAATTTCTCCCGGATGTTGATAGGCCCTGATTTGATGGCATTACCTTTTGTTTGCACACTCAGTTGGGCAATTCCAGTGGTTTCTGCAGAATGTTTTGAGTATCTGATTGATGTTTTGCTGTCTATCTGCTACTCACTATTTATTTATTTATTACTTTTGCTTGCTGTATATTTAACAAAGTCATTCAGACCAAAAGCATGGTTATTGTAGATCATTCTCGGGACCATGCAGAACAAAAAGGCATTTTGTTTCTGCGGCCTTTTGCCCGCCCCTGGAAAGGTATTCAACTGCCAAGTAGCCACATTGCAGCTATTTTTAGTAACAGTTGCTTTGGTGCCTCATAATTATCTAGCACACCTAGCATGCTAGGTTGATTAGTTTGGTCTACACTGGTCACACAGCAATGCATAGAGTTCAGGCAGGCTGTGTGAGGCCTTGTGAGTCCCAGGCTCATTAATAGCCTCCCCTATCCACTGTTACCCACAGTGTTATTCACAGCTGCTTGCCCTTACATGTTGTTTTTGTTTTGTTTTGTTGGCAAGGGCCTTTTAGGTAAGAGGTCTGGGCAGCTGTGCCGATTGTTCTGGACCATTAGTTCTGGCTGGCCCTGTGTTCTCTGCACTTGACTCTTCCCTAGGATGGCATTTGTCACCTTACACTCTTTCCATCTGTCAAGTTCTTTTTACGTTGTCCCCAGTGTCCAGCAACTGTCACGTCATAGACACCACAAACGAGAGGCGATTCCTCTCCAGGAGCTGGGGAATGTCCTGGGGAAGAGAGATGTGTAGAGAATCAGAACTTGGAGCTTATATGCACTCCCTAGATGCCAGCTCCTAGGCAAAGTGCTCTTCACCTCCCAGAGGTGACGGTGGGTACTGTTTTGCAAGATCACCAGCTGGAAAAGTGGTTGACGGAGCTGAGTGGAGGCATCCAGGTAGTCTGGTCCCAACATCCTCTCATACCTCTCTGTGATTAGTTTCCTGTCCTTGAGACACAGGGTCATGGATGTGGGGGAAATGGAAATTGTTGTAGCTGTGAGTATGGGTGGTGGTGGTGGTGTGATAATGTCTAAAAGATTGTATTCAGGTCAGATGACCCAAGGTGCTGAGCTGAGGGATTTGAGTAATCTCTGTAGGCAGTGGAGAGCTGACCAGGCTTTTGACTAAACACAAGTAAATTCTGTGACAGTCATTCTGTGACTCTAAGACACTGTTTTAACCAATGCTAGCAGAGTGGAGGTTTGTGTTCCAGAGGGAGTAGCTTCGAACTGGAGGACATTGAGTATGGCTGATGTAGGAACACTTGCACTCCAAGACTTACTTAGTGTTGAAAACCATTCCCTCCACCCAGCTTTTGTCTCCACATCCACTCCCAGGACACCTGTAACTCCAAGTAGGAAACCAGAAGAGACTTTTCTGGAGGAATCTAAGGCAGGAAGAATATCTGAAAAGATTGACAGTGGAGGCACTCACCAAAGAAATGCCTCCACCACAGTGGGAAACCTCTCCCCGCATACAGAGATTCCAATGGGCAGGCAAGTGCCCCGCCTACAGGCATGGACAGCCCAATCATCAGGCCCCTGGGAAGAGTGACAGGGGAAGTGGAAGCCAAAGCTAACGCAACATATTAAATGAGGATGGAGTTGATGCAATAGCATCCGAGATAAAAGTGTGAGCGAGCACCACGACACTAAAAGATAATAAGCAGAAAATAAATCCTCTTAAAACAGTAACAGAAACTGAAAAATTCAAGAGAAATCTATAGGAACTTAATTTGAAATCTTAAAAGCTTAGCAGGGGGCAAAGAAATTGGAAAACAGGGCAGAGACACAGTTACCATCTGAAGACTGGTTCACCAGGTTCAGTAGTTGAATTCAATGGAGTACAGAGTTGAAAAGGTGAGAAAGGGAAGGGGATAGGGTAAAAGTACGCTATATAGAGGTACAAAATGCCCTCATGAAACCAGTATAACGTACAATGAGTCTATGCCAGCAAAAAAGCACTAAATGAGACCTCTGGACACAGAAGAAAGGGGACTAAAAAGAACTGGGAAGGAAAGGTGCTAAAGAACTCAGGGAAAGTGTCAGGACTGGGAGATGAAGTCTAAACAATGGGCAAGTGTAACCGAACGGAGAATCCACCTGCAACAAGTTCATCCACGGCACTGCTGTTCCCCTGCTGCTGCTGCTGCTGCTGCTG
>CABHPR010141376.1:24226-50171 GCA_902168415.1 Peromyscus melanophrys
TTGTGATGGTGGTGGTGATGATGGAGGCGGTGGTGATGATGATGGGGATGGTAATGGTGGTGGTGGTGGTGGTGATGGTGGTGATGGTGATGGTGGTGGTGATGGTGGAGGTTATGATGCTGATGGTGATGATGATGACGGTTAATTCAATGAAGAATAAGTCTTGTGAGGAAAATAATGTGCTGCACTTTCACCTAGTGACTTTCACCATTTTAGTCCGCACAAGATGATGGCCTGCAGACAGAAAAGCTCTACTGAAAATCAGAAGGGCACCATTAGAACAAGCTATGGGAGATGTTTACGTGCAGATAGGACATTTGTAGAAGATATGCTTGCCCTGAGAAAGAGGGGTGTGGAGGGTCTGAGTAGCAGGGAAGTGAAGGAGAAACAAGAGCTTGGGCAGGGCTTTGGGAAGGAAACTACACATGGAGTTCAGGGCAAGGGATGAAGAGTCTAAGAAGAGCCCTGCTGCTAGATATCTGGACCACTAAGAAGCTCCTGGGATAGTGGAGAGGTGGCTCAGTCAGGCGCTTGCCATGTAAGCGTGTGAGCCTGAGTCCAATTCCCAGCACTCACCTGAAAAGCTGGGCATAATGGTTCAAGCCTGTAACCCTAGCGCTTGGGAGGCAGAGATAGGAGGGTCCCGGAGGTTCACTCTCTGGCCAGCCTAGCTGAATCGGGGAGCTCCAGATTCAGTGAGAGACCTTGTCACAAACAATATGGTGGAAAGCTGGCAAGAATGATGTCTGAGGCTGACCTCTGTCCTCCACAGTCACGGGAGCATTCAAGGACACATATACACGCAATACACAAACATTCTTGGTTTAATGTTTACTAGGAGGAGGGGCTCACAAGATCCCCTTCCCCAGGGATCTATAGCTGGTTATTGGCTTCTGCATGGGGAGACATATTTTTTTTGTAGTGTAGCCACTAATAAGTTGTTCATGCTCTTAAGTAAACCTAGTTAAATTCATTTATCACATACATACACAAAAAAAGACACGAAAATCTTTAGAAGGACTAAATGGAAGATGTATGGGAGTAGGGGTGGAAAAACAGGATTAAAAATTAGTTCAAAATTATTTAAAGTTATTGGTACATTTGAGGAGGTCAATTTAGTGAAACCCAAGTACACAGGACAGTGTTTTCCAACTTATTGTGTTTTCTGTGTCATCTGAATATGGGAATCTTGAGTAGCAACCTTAGAATAACAGGCTAGGAACATGCCATCCAAATCTGAAACAGTTTAACTCTGTCATTGAAAGGGAAATTCTAGTCCACTGACATCACCCTGGCCACTGACTTTACCTTGCTGTCCTTCTTCCCACCTCTTCCTCTGATGTGTGGGGCCCATACCCCACGTTGTGTGACACAACCCACTGGGGCTCCATTCAGCAGGCCTGTGAGACACAGGTATTTTGAAATGTGACCTACATATTGAGTTATGACTGGCCTCATTCATGACAGCATGTGAAGTCACTTTACTGAAATGGCTATTTGCAAATTGAACGGGGAGGGGGGGGGATGCCTTTCTTGACTATTGTCATAGATCAGAATAGCAAACTATTTATTTGTTTATTTATTTATTTGTTTGTTTATTTATTTTTGGTTTTTCAAAACAGAATTTCTCTCTATAACAGCCCTGGCTGTCTTAGAACTTGCTTTGTAGATCAGGCTGACCATAAACTCACAGAGATCCTCCTGCCTCTGCCTCCCAAGTGCTGGGATTAAAGGCATACACCACCATGCCCCACACCAGCTTTTTTTTTTAATTTTATAAATTTAGTCTTTCTCCTAAGTGCTGATATTAAAAGCATGCACTGCCACACCCAGTGAAATATGCATGTATTTATTTATATATTTATTTCTTCTCTCTTAGATTACATCCCAACCACAGTTTCCCCTCCCTTCTCTCCTCTCATCCCAGTTCCTCCTCCTGAACACCCTTCTCCCAATCTACTCCTCCTCCATTTCCCTTCAGAAAAGGGCAGACCTCCCAGGGCTATCAACCAAACCTGGCATATCACGTTGCAATAAGACTAGGCATGCTGGGCGTTGGTGGCACATGCCTTTAATCCCAGCACTCGGGAGGCAGAGGCAGGCGGATCTCTGTGAGTTCGAGGCCAGCCTGGGCTACCAAGTGAGCTCCAGGAAAGGCGCAAAGCTACACAGAGAAACCCTGTCTTGAAAAACAAAACAAAACAAAACAAAAAAAAAAAAAAAAGACTAGGCACAAACCCTCATATTAAGGCTGGACAAGGCAACCCAAAAGGAGGAAAAGGGTCCCAAAAGCCAGCAAAAGAGTCAGAGACAGCCTCCCCACCACCACTGTTAGGTGTCCCACAAGAACAGCAAGCTAAACAACCATAACATATATTTGGAGGGCTTGGTCAGGCCCATACAGACTCTCTGGTTGTCGGTTCAGTCTCTGTGAGCCCCTATGAGCCCTGGTTAGTTGATTCTGTGGGTTTTCCTATGATGTCCTTTACCTCTCTGGCTCCCACAATCCTTTCTTCCCCTATTCCACTGGGAAAAAGAATACCTTTCTTGACTCTGTTGTCAGATCAGAATAGCAAACTAATTTTAAATGTTCTGATTATTCTCAGGATGACGGAGCTGAACTCAGACCAAGGCCTTTATGACTAAAGCCATGTGTCCCCCATCTCACTGCCAAGCTCCCATGGGTGTATTTACTGTTTAAGTACAATAAAAGCCAATAATGATCCCTGTTGAAATTTGTAGTTGATGTTGGGCTTTATGAAGTTATTGGACTTAACTGCTGCCCAGTTTCCATATGGGATGAAATGGATGTCTATGAAGACCCTGGATTACCTGTTTCTCCTATGCAAGAATTTGACTTATTTTTAAACTTTAGGTCTCTAGTGTTTAAACAGAAGCATTGAAAATAGTGTGTGCTCTGTGCTCAACTTCATGAGAAGGTCAGGTGGTGGGGGTGGTTTTTTTTTTAATATTTATTTTTATTGGTGTGTGTGTGTGTGTGTGTGTGTGTGTGTGTGTGTGTGTGTGTGTACCATGTAAGTGCCTGTGTCCACAAAGGCCAGAAGAGGGAATCAAACCCCTGGAGCTGAGTTACTGGAGCTTGTGAGCTGCCCAATGTGGGTACTGGCAACTGAACTCAGGTCCTCTGTAAGAGCAGTACATGCTCTCAGTTCCTGAGCCATCTCTCCATTCCAAAGCTCAGTGTTTAAGCTAAGAGCTGCTTAATTGCTGAAGGTGGTAGGGTTCCAAGCATGAGTTGCATGAAAAACACCATAAGGTTAGAATGCTGTTGGGCTTATCTGTGACTTATTTTTTGGTTGGTTTAGTTTGATTTTACTGAGACAGCATCTTGCCTCACTGTGTAGCCTAGGCTGGCCTGGAGCTCAGAGTCGCCGCATCTGTGACTCCTACATGCTGGGATTACAGGCATGTAGCACCAAGCCTAACAAAGATCTGTCTGTCTGTCTATCTGTATGTATGTATGTATGTATGTATGTATGTATGTATGTATGTATGTATCTGCACTGTTGGAATGGCTACATGTTTAAATGTTTTATTCTGTCTTGAAGCCCAGCCCATTTGGGATTGCTAGTGATGGTTTTAAAAAGTTACCCAATAAATTACAAGAAAGGACAGGTTTCTCTGTCTCCAACTCTCTGGATATTTTTGTTTGTTTAATTCCTTCTATGAACCACAAACAAATGCTTGTATAGAACATTTCTTCTTCATTTTTCTCTCATTTTGCTGCTTTTCCGCATAATAAAACTAAAGGTTTCCTAGTGAGTTGTTGGCAGGTTGGCTGACTTCTGCTGTCAAGTGGTAGTCTTTGCTTGGACTGACCTATTTAATTTTCTTCTTGGGATGGACATGCTAGATATGGATTTAGGTACTGGCAACTGAACTCAGGTCCTCTGTAAGAGCAGTTCAAGGCTCAAGGATTTGTACCTTGCAGACAAGTGCTCCCCTTAAGCTACATCTTAGGTCTTGGCATATGTCCTCCTGTGTCTCACTTTCATGTGCACAGCGGATGGTGAGATAGACGTGCAGAGAGGAAGATGAGGCTAAACCATTCTCCCCTTCATTGGTGACGTCTATTGCAGATTAATAAGATTAATAATTGAGTCAGGGGGATGTTTGAAAGTGGTCACAAGCAGCCCAAGTCTCTGAAGGGTCTGTGTGAGCCAAAGAGCCTGCCTTCACTGTTAGGTTAGGGAACTGATCCGAAAAGAACGCCGAGTTCCTGAATGGGTCACCAGGATTCCATATCCAAAGCAAATAAACATTATTGCTTATTTCATTCTTTAATAGTCTGCCACCTCCGGAGACAATGGATCATCACAGCTGTTACAGATGAGTGGGGTAACACACCTACTGTGGGAGGCTGGCTCGTAAGGACACCAGCATGCCATCTGAAATAGTGACATGCAAAGCAGGTGGTGGTGGAGACCCAGCTTAACATAATAGATGGATACAGGCTATACGGCTTGGGTTGTGAGTCATCTTTGGGCTGGGAGGAAAGGGAGAGACACGGTGGTATCTAGAGAAGGCCTTGAGATAATCCAGGGTGAAGTGTTGAGATTCTGCAATACATTATATCACAGTTATCTATTTAATGAATTTATAGCACTATAAATTAAACCTCCAGCCCTATGCCTGCTAGGCAAGGACTCTAACACTGAACTATGTCCCTAGCCTACCTCCTTCAATCTAAATGTCTTAGTATGATTTCTCTGGTCTGATCATTTAGGAGAAATAGTTGATAAACCCATTTTATATAATAAACCCATTTTATATTATAAGCACAATCAAAAAATATTTCATTGAATTATTATCTATCTTTACATGTGTCTAGACTGCCAACTTTTTTCTGGTTGTAAATGACATGCTTGCTACCTGAAGAGGAAAAAGACTAAAGTGAAGCATTTTGCAAATACATACTGATATGGAATACACTGACTCCTATTCCAAGGCTGAGCTGTTAGCGGGAATGAAAGCAGAGCATGAGCGGAAGCTGAGCACTTCGTCCTTCCCCACTCCCACTGCCTTTACACCTAAGGAGCGGCGGGAGTTTGGGAAAACACATTTAACCATTTTGAACTGTATAAATTGCAAGCGAAATTTTTCTGTCCCAACCTCCTGGTCCCAAATAAATGCACAAAAGCTTATATTAACTACAAAATGCTTGGCCAATAGCTCAGGCCTATTATTAACTAGCTCTTACTTTTAAATTAACCCATGTCTACAAATCTATGTATTGCCACGTGGCCTGTGGCTTTACCGGTCCTCTGGCATCTTGCTTCTTAGGTGGGTGGCTCGAGTCTCTTCCGACTCTGCCCTTCTTCACCCCAGTCCTTGGTTTGATTGTCCTGCCTAACTTTATCCTGCCTTGCTCTAGGCCAAACAGCTTTATTACTAGCCAATGAGAGTAAAACATATTCACAGAGTACAGAAGGATCATCCCGCAGCAATAAATTATTACTTTTTTAATATTTTTTCAAAAACAAACAAACCATGCTTGAGACAGGTGGTGTACCTCAGTGGTAGAATGCTTATCTGGCATGTGCAATCCCCAGTACTCAAACAACAAGGAGCTTATTCTTTCTCATAGACCAGGGTTCTTAAACTTCTTAAGATTTCTTTACTCATAGGCCCTTTTCACCCAAGAAATGTTTATGCAGTTCTGATTATATAGGTGTACAAAATGGGTATACAAATCACATATTTACTGATAACAAATCAAAAACTTATTTTTAAAGGATTTTTTGGTGTGTATGTGTTTTTACCATCTATTGAAGACAAGTGTAAATGAGATGACTGTGCATATTTATTTCGATATAAATAGCTACTGGGGGCTGGGAGATGGATCAGTTAGTAAAGCGTTGGTCATGCAGCTTGAGAACCTCAGTCCTAGCCTAGCCTAAGCACCCATGGAAAAGCCAGGCAAGGTAGTATGCGCCTATAATTCCAGAGCGGAGAAGGTGAAGGCAGGTGGACCCCAGGGGCTTGCTGGCCAGGCAGTCTTGCCAAACCTAGGTTCAATGGGAGGCCTTGGCCCCCTGGCTCAGGAAACACAACAGAGAGCGGTTGAGGAAGACACCCAGCACCAACCTCTGTTCTCCTTGCGCACATACATAATAAAGAAATCTTGGCTAACTAAGGCTTTGGCATGCATACCAGCTTCAACATTTTCATGTCGATCAATATTTTGTTCTTTTTTTTTTTTTTTTTTGGTTTTTTCGAGACACGGTTTCTCTGTGTAGCTTTGTGCCTTTCCTGGATCTCGCTCTGTAGACCAGGCTGGCCTCGAACTCACAAAGATCCGCCTGCCTCTGCCTCCTGAGTGCTAGGATTAAAGGTGTGTGCTACCATCACCCGGCTAATATTTTGTTCTTATAGCCATCAGTGTTGAGAATGCCATCTCATATAAACACATGGAACAAAATAGCAGACCCACCCATCTCAGAAATCAAACCATAGCCAAAACTCATTTAGCATCTTTTAAAAAGAAAATTTAGCAATACAAACATCAATTTTGGAAATTAAACATCCCAACACAATACAATTCAAAGTTATGCTAATTTGGTAATGCTAAGAAATGATAGTAGGAAAATATTTAAGAGTATTTGTTTTCTGTAATTAAACCATTATGTTTCTAGAACAGTAGACACTTTAGTGCATGTAGTAAAAATAGTGTAATTTAAAACACAACATTTTGATCTGAGCCAAGGTGCTCCTGGTAAAGATCATTAGCGCTATGAGGTGAGTGTGTGTGCATCTGCAGTGCAGAGTTCCCGTTGTGTGTTCAGCACAAGGCTGCAGTGGAGCCTCGCGATGCAACACAGGCCAGCACTGCCAGAAACATCGTGGTGGATTCAGTTCTTTTGAATTAATTTCTGGTCCCTGCTCATTCAGAAACCTTTTGTTAACCATCAAGTTTTTCACTAATCTCTCATTCAGTTACACAACCTTACACGACTCCCAGTTGAAGAAGCGAGCCAAGGCTGAAGACATAGACCTCCTTGTATGCAGCATTTAGTAACGTCTACTCTTCTACCTTCTCCAGCTTTGTGGTCACGTTTACTTTCATCAGAATCCATGAGTTGTAACATGAATCTTAAAAGGTCTTATAATAAAAAATTCAGAGCCAGATATTGGGGTGAAAGCTGAAAGATCAGGGAAGCAGAGCAAGCCAGCCACAAGTGCTTACCTTTATGAAATCCTCAGTCTAAAGAAAGTTCCTGTTTCCTTACACCTTTCTGTGTCCTGCCATATTACTTCCTGGGATTAAAGGTGTGTGTCACCACTGCCTGGTTCTGTTTCTCTCATGTAGCCCAGTGTGGCCTTGAACTCACAGAGATCCAGATGGATCTCTGCCTGCCAAGTGATAGGATTAAAGGTGTGCGCCACCACTGCTTGACCTCTATATCTAATTTAGTGGCTGGTTCTGTCCTCTGATTCCCAGGTAAACTTTATTGAGGTACACAATATATCACCACAATGAGCCAAATTGCTATTTCCACAAATGTTTATAGTATATGTCTTTTCTTTTAATTCCATTTTTATATTTATAGATTTTTAAAACAATTTTTTGTCATCATTATGGTATTACTATGCAATCTTAACTTATAATATGTCCAAGAGCTAATCTTAATTTTGACTTTTCTCTTGTGTGATGTTTTCAGAAGTTAGAGTGTTCCCTACCAACTTTCCCAGGAAAAAAGAATAGGTTTCCTGAGATTTTATACATCTGAATGTGTGTTTGGTTTGTCGTTTATTTTGCTTATTTCAATGACAAAGCTGTCTGAAGACTCTCTTTGTGTGTTTATATGTGTTCACAAGTGTTTTTGAAGGCACACACACGTAAGTGTGTACATGGAAGCCAGAATTTGATGTCAGACATCTTCCTCTATCACTCTCTACCCTAATTTTTGAGACAAGTTCTCTTGCTGAACCTGGAACTTGCCAATTTGTCCAGATTGCCTGGCAAGGAATGCCCCCAGGCCCCTCCTGTTTCGGCCTCTCCAGTGTTGAGATGGCAAGTGTATGCCTGTCTGTCTTTCTGTGGATGCTGGGGATCTGAACTGGCCCCCTCCTGCTTGCACACTGAGCCATCTTCCCAGCCCTGGGCTTAGTTTCTGTGGCTGCCCTTCTCCAGTGGCTGCCACTCTGCTGTGTGGTTTCTGGACTTCATTGTCCTCAACTAAAGAGAAGATTGAGGACAGCCTCTTGTGGGCATTTTAAGTGTGCTGTGCCTTTCTACTTCCTAATTTCTTGTCCTTGAAACTCAAATTGTCCTGAGGTTATGTCTAGATCAGATTCTTTTCTGAGTACTCTTGCCTTACATCCATGGTTCTCAACCTTCCTGATGCTGCGACCCTTTACTAGAGTTCCTCAGGTTGTGGTGACCCCCAACTTCAAATTATTTCATTGCTACCTCGTAACTGTGATTTTGCTACTGTTATGAATTGTAATGTAAATATCTGTTATGCTACCGTGAAAGGGTTGTTCGACCCAAATGTTGAGAAACACTGCCTTACATGATGAGCCTTTTACGTGTCTTGCCACCAGAGACTGCTTCTCAGTTCTTTTACCCTCTCAGTAGTGTTTTTATTTCATTGCTTTGAGTTATTCTGACTCGAGTGAGATTAAAATCAAGTTATTATTTGTAGACTATGTTTCTGCTTTCTAATCCTCATGATTACCCCCCCCCCATTTTCATTTTGATCGTCCTCCTGTGTGTTTCCGGAGGCTGTCTCAACTCCACTCCCTCATTCCTAGTTTGACCTTCAGAGTCAACCCATTGTCATTTGATCTCTGATGTCTACCCTGTATCCCCTCCAGAGCAGGTTTATCTTGCATTTTTTTTTTTGACAAGGTCTCATGTAGCCCAGGCTGATCCTAACTCACTATGTACATAAAGATGACTTTAAACTTTCGGATCCTCTAACTCCTACTTGCCAAACACTGGGCTTCCAGGCGTGTACTGCCACACCCCATTTGATTTAGTGTTGAGGATGGCACCCAGGACTTCATACCCCCTAGACAAGCGCTCTACCAACTGCTCTGCACCCTAGCCCAGCATGTTTTAAATGTATGATTGTCCCACTTCCTTATAATTTCTTTTTTCAGACATGGCTGTCCAGTTATAAAGCTTCTTGGTTTTTGTTTTTTTAATCTCCTCCCAAGCTCCATTTAATGTTTTGTTTTTATTTCATGGCAAACTTAAGACAGAATTTAGCAAGACTTCATAATTTGGCTGCTTATTAACAACAGCAGAAAGCAGGTATGTTTTGTGTACTCTTAATCTCAAATACAGCTATCTTCTGAGTGCTCAATTTTACCAAATATTACCCTTAAGGCTTTTTAACCATTATCTCATTTAACCCTCTAGACATACGAAGACTAGTTGCTCTCATTTTACTGTGGACATCGACATTTTAAAAGGACGCTAAAAAGCTGGAAGCCAACACATTCTAAAGTTAGCCGAGAGTGAGAATTTAGATGTTCTAACCCCCGATTTCCCATTACACTCCCTAGCTCTTGCATAAATAGCTTGAGATTGTTATTTTAACCAAATACGTAGAAAAACAGCTCCCTCTCCTTTGCTGCAGCCGTTTGTCATGGTTCGTTCCTTCTAGTCCAACTTCTATTTACCCCCATCTCTGCTAATTCAACCTTGTAATCAGAGATTCCCGGGTTTGTCAGGCGAGAGAGCACACGGATGCGTAGGGAATTATTCTAGAATGTCTTCCCTTCCCTTCCTCACCAACTTGTCAGAGGTCCATAGACCACTTACAGTGGTATTTGCCCTCTGAAGAGATGATTGTGGCATTGCGTCAAACCCAGCGGCATCCCCTCCTCCACGGGTAGCTTTGAGCAAGTGCTTCCACCTACGACGCCTCTGCCACCCGGTCAGATTCCCACTGGGATGAACCGGGGAAAGGGACATCAGGGGGCACCCACACACCAAGCTCTGGATCACGTCTAAGCTCAGGGCAGACCCTCCCCTTCCAGGCCAAGGGCTGGGTGGGGGGAGCCTTCCCAGCATGCACCGCTGCACAGCCTGCCTCGCGGCTTTCAAGACGCATCTTCTCAGGGCGCAGGAGAGAGGCGAGGAGGGCCAAGGGTTGAGAGCAGGTGAGACGTCCCAGCAGGGGCCACCCACAGGCCCTCCCACTCGTATTTGTGCAGGTCAGATCCATGTAAGGGCTGGAGCTTCCCGTGTCTCCCCTCTGAGCAGGCTAAGGTTGGGTCCATGGTCCCTAGAGGCCCAGAAGTCTTTGGGGCCCACACTGGCCAGGCAGGTTTCTGCCTCAGCCCACACAGGCCAAGGCAGGATTCCTGTCCTCATAAAGGCCCAGGTGACCTTGGGCCCATGATGGCCAGGCAGATTCCTGACCCCACACAAGCCAACATTGTGTCCCTATTCCTTACAGGCCCGGGAATTCTTGGCCCACGCACACCACACCGGGTCTCAGTCCCCTAGGCCCAGTGTCCATGTTGGCCAGGCAGGGTCCCTATTCCCTACACAGATAGAAACTGTGCCCCTGGCCCCTCACAAGCTAAATCACGCCCCCCAATACACACACTGTAAGACTAAAAGTCTTTGTAGCAGCACAGGTGAAACTGGGATTCAGTCCCAAGCCCCAAATAGGGGTAGGGACAGTATAGACGCCTCTCCCTGTAGCCACTGCACACACAGCCTTGTAAAAAGTCCATTGGAGACATCTCAGGCCACAGTGCCCGGGGGCTTGGCTTCTTACCTACCTTGGTTTTTGTGATGTGAAATGTTACTGAGCTGTGTCTTCATCTAGGTTAATAGATCTAACCCAGATTTTTTCTGAGTGCTAAGGTAGGGAATTTAGCAGGAAGCCTTGGAAACTGACTGAGGTGGACTGAATTTAGACTTGGCTTTACGTGCCACCAATGGCCTTGTACTCCCAGCCCCAAAGCCTCTTTCCGGGAACTCTGATTTCTTCACTTCATATTCTGCCTATGCCACAGCTCCACACACTACCCTACACACCCCCCCTTCATTTAACATGTATCAAGACCCAGTATGTTCCTTGTACATACTGCAGTTCTAGGTGCTGGGACCCTTGAGATGAGGGAGACACCCACTCTTTTGTTCGTAATCGCAGTGCTGAGGCCTAAATCATTCCGACACTTGCTGTTTACCCAGTGCTTTCTTTCATCTCTTCAGAAATTGACTTCAGAATGGGAGGTGTGGCTCGGTGATAGGCCTTGGATACAATCCCCAGGGCCCCATCCTCTCTGCCCCCAAAGAGAAAGAAAGCAAAATGGTTTTTTTTTTTTTTTTTTTTTTTTTTTTTTTTGGTTTTTCAAGACAGGGTTTCTCTGTGTAGCTTTGCGCCTTTCCTGGAACTCACTTGGTAGCCCAGGCTGGCCTCGAACTCACAGAGATCCGCCTGCCTCTGCCTCCCGAGTGCTGGGATTAAAGGCGTGCGCCACCACCGCCTGGCGCAAAATGTTTTAAACTGAACTGAAACGAGTGAGGAAAAGTCTAGGTGGCTTATAGAATTGTAAAAATAGTAAATTAATCCCCTATAAATCACCCCTCATCAACAGTGAGTAAGAAAATTAACTTAGTAGGTTTAAATCCTTTTAAAAAAATTGAAGTATCCAGAATTAAGTCATTTGTTTAGACCAGGTAAATATATTACATGTACAGAAAGTGCCTTTACATTAGTAATGCTCCCCATTGTTTACATGATTGAAACTGAGGTAGAGTTAAGTGGGGTTTTGCCCCCAGCTTACTCTGTGCTTTACACTGACGTTTCATAGCATTGGCATGCATGGTTTTGGTTATCTGACCCATTACGATCAGTCCAGACCATTTCTGACGTGTAAGGAATGGCAGAGCTGCTTGAATGTGTGAGTCACTGCGCTGGTTGGCAACTCGGAAGCTGTAAGGCATCTTTGTTACCGGGAAAGTATGCATGGCCTACACACTGCCTCTTTTGTTGCCATGTGTGGCCCAGACAGCTCTCTTTGCTCCGTTTTGGCTCCGTTGAAACCTAGTAAAGACATTCAGTACTCCAAGAATTTTGCTTTCCAGTTATTACTTTCACCTGAAGCTTTCAGGCTAAAAGTGTTTCATTAGTGACAGTCTAGTTTTTTGTTTGTTTGGTTTGGTTAGATGCTACGGATTGAACTTGGGGACCCTGCACATGCTTGGCAGGATCTCTACGACTGGCCTACCGCTCCCATCTGCACCCCTTCATTTCAGTTTGTTATTTTGTATCATTTTAGTGTTGAAACAAAGCCTTGCTAGGTAACCCAGGCTGCCCTTGAACTTAAGATCTTCCTGCCTCCCCCTTCAGATTGTCTGGTTTACTTCAGTATGGATGAAAGATGGCGCTAATTTCAACTAAAGTTTAAAGTATTTAAACCTTTTGCTATAGTTATTTTAACATTTTGTATTCTTATTTACTAATGGATTGGTTGACCAATTTTGATTTTAAGGATTTTAAATAGCTAAAACTTTGTACCGTATTTCTAGAAGATAATTCCCCAGTGTATTTATTTATCCTCTGTTCAATCTGAACTTTTACTTATAAATGACTAGTATCTTGTGCTGTACATGGGTCTTACAGACAATTTAATGTGCACACTATTTTTATATTTTTCCATCTTACTAATATCATAATGGTTGTGACAGGAGTGCAATAAGTGTGTAAATTAGTAAATGTTATGTTATTGATCCAAGCACTTAAGAACATTCACTTGTCATAAACTTTGTCTTTGCATCTGGTTTCTTTTATGAAGAGCTATTATTTGGCAAGATTATTTCATGGAAGCTGTGAGTCATCCATCTAAAAAGAGATAAGTGAATATATGTAATATATTCCATCACTGCTCAAAGAGAAACAGGTAAGATGGCATCAGAATTTCTATGTCAAACCAGTCTCATGGAACAGATTTTCCTTACTTAAGGTCTTCATGAAAGGCAGTAAGGGCTCTTCCTAATCAACTTGGCGTGTAGAGTTCTGTTCCTGTCCTTTAGCGCCTTCCGAAGCATTGCGCCCTCAGCCTTGCTGCGTGGCTCACTTGGCCTGTTGATAGGCTCAAGCCAAGGCAGTTCCATTCAAGGAGCTCAGTTGCTTTTACTGGGCACAGGCAAAGCTGCAGCTCACAGTAGGTAGATAGCAGGGACTTTTTCTGTGTGGTCCATAGGATTGACCTACTTTTACACGTGTAGGAAGCGTCCAATAAATAGTTCTCAAAAGAATGAAAACATGCGGGAGAGAGGGAAGCAAAAAAGAAAAAAGGAAGACTATGAAGCTTCAAACAGGGGAGGAAAGCATGGGTCACCATGAAATAAAATAACAGATGACACTGTCTTAGATAAAAGTTTGTTTTCATACTCTTGATATATGCTGAGGGTGTCTTATATCCTGTAATATTTCTTGGGGGAGATTTGAGTTCAGTAATGACAACTTTGTAGAGACAGAGCACATGCCTACGTGCGTATGTATTTAGACTTGTATACACACACACACACACACACGCCCTCTGATCAAATTGTGTTATAGCCATAGTTCATGATATAGTACTCAAGAATGATGTTGAGTCTAAAAATGTGGCTAATGGTGAGACAAAGACAAGCAAGAGAAAGGTGATTCAAGAGACAATGTCCTAGAAGAAATGGTAGGGTCTTGGATAAGGGATCACTTATGGGAGATGATTCCAGATCAAAGTGAGAACTGCCCCTGAATCAACTAAAGGAGAGATTAGTATTGGCATCTCATATGGAATAAGGTGGGAATCACATCAAGTGGTAAGAAGTAAGCAATCCTAGAAGTTTAGATTTAATGCAACAAGCATAGAGAGTCAGTAACTTTGGGACTGGAAAATAATTCAGTGATAGAGCATTTTCCAGCATCTGCAAGGCCCTCGGCTCTCACCACAGCACTAGATAGATAGATAGATAGATAGATAGATAGATAGATAGATAGATATAGATAGATACAGATAGATATAGGTAATAGATACATAGATGATAGGTAGATAGATAGATGATAGATGGATAGATGAATGGATATAGAGCGATATAGGCAATAGATAGATAGTAGATGATAGATAGATGGATAGATAGATATATAGCTAGCTAGCTAGATGATAGATAGATTATAGATAGGTAGATAGATAGATAGATAGATAGATAGATAGATAGATAGATAGATAGATGCATGCGTAACTTCTGCAGCAGGAAGCAGTTTGCTAGGAGCTGTTTTCTGAGTGTGGGCAGTTTTAGAATGGAACAGCCTGTGTGTGTTGGAATCTCTCAGCACCACTTCCAGTCACCTTAGAATGTTCAGGTCACCATGAATGTTTTAAAAGCTAAAACACACCCGATGAGGGAAAACGTTTGAATTAGATTTCTCCCCGAGAGTCTGGAGATTATCAGAGAGTGACAGAGAACAGCCACTGTCCTCAAGCTGGATCTGAAGTTCTCTAATGACCTCTGGCATAACCACAGCCTTTGTCAGAAGTCAACAGATGTAGGTGCCATGTTCTTGGGAACAGGTCCTGGATGACTCGAATCATGACACTCAATCTAATTTGTGTTTTCCATAGGGCTCTCCATGGTTTTTGTTTGTTTGTTTGTTTGTTTGTTTTTTCTCAGAGAATCCATAGGTTGGAGAGAGTTATCCATTCTTAGAGATCTCTGGTTTTCTGTTTCTCAAGCAGGGTTGTTTTTTTTTTTTAATGTGTATGTGTGTGGTATGTAGGTGGCATAATAGGACACAGGATAGGAAATAGAGTGGGAAGGAGGAGGAAACAGATAATATCTCCTCAAGGTCAAGGCTATTGTGTTGATCTCTATATTCCAAGCCTTTTGTAGACTGTGCTGGGTAAAAATGGGTCAGTAAATACAATGTGTTTTGTTTCCTCATCTAGTTCATGCATGACATGGCACTGAGTATCCAAAAATATTTATTCGAGCTCTTATCCCTGCTTATCACCTATTTCTCCTACTGGCTAGTGTTTATGCAACTCTCATGAGTCCAGCCAAAACACAAGGAACATTTCCTTGGATGCTCCAGCTCAAGTCATGGAGATGGACCACAGATGCTCACCCTCACCAATTCCGTCTAGGAACTGAGACCTGGAATTGGCTATTTGAGGAGGTGAAACTTTATCTGCCCTCTTCCATCTGTTTCTTGATTCTATATTATATAGTCTCAGTTCTTCATTTAAAATCCATGGCTCATACTTTCATGCTTTTCACGTGGGACTTGAAGGTAGCAAATGTTGGAGACTCCATCTTCTCAGCTGTGTTGGAACATAGAAATATATGCACCCCACAAATACACGTGGACATTTCTTCCACACCTCTGTGTAAAAGACTTGTGGATGCTTTTGCTTATCTATGGAAATGTGTGTCTGTCTGGTTTGGTAGTCATACTCTATTTTTATTCTTGAGATCTGTAGCTCCTTCAAAACAGATGATGTGTCTGGCACATAGTATGAACCTAATAACTATTAGCCAAGGGAATTAGCTAGTGAATATGACGTTCAGAGACCAGAAGTGGTTGCAACATCGAGACTTTATACAGTTGTTACACTCAAGATTTAATTGGATAAACTAATTCTAGATTCACAAACTAAAACCTGTTACAAAATAACATAAGAATAAAAGCCTATAAATTAAACGTACCAATCATCATGATAGCTATAATCACAGCTTCCATTCATACAGTACCATTTAGGAGCTTATTTTATATAGGCTGACTAATGTTTTACAGCACTAATGATATTGCTATTGATACTGTTTTCCAACTGAGAAACGGGAAGGTCTGTCTGACTAAGCAATTTATCTTTAGTCATACAATTAATACAAATAAGACCCTTTATTATTTGTATCAAGTGGACTTTAGCAGACAAAATTTTCTAGAGGAACCAAGTCAAACCGTGTCTTCTTCAGTCATGATGGCCACATATGGCCAAGGGCTGTACACACAAGTGACTATGACCAGCTGGCCAAACACTGACCTTTAAGAGACAGCCTTATTCACAAGCTGTGTAGGTGAACTTGTGGTCTGACTTGCACATAACATCAGAGACAGTGTTGCCAGAGTGATGCCAAGAATTATTTTTCTCAAGTCCTCAGTATGTGACAGACTTAATTCTTCAAGGAGAAAATCTCCCCACCTCTTAACAAACCCACAGCAGAACTGGCCTTCTTCATGATGTGCAATGATCTCTTCAAGTTTTGAAAAAGCAAATCCCTATTGTGGTAGAGAGGAATGGTGCCATGGAAGGTATCCAGACAAAGAAGCTACTCTGTTGACATTGCACTCTAAAGCTGCCAGGAATAATTCTAATTACCGACCCCCCCTCCCCCCCAGAATTCAGCAGTAGGCAGGCCCGCCAGAGATCCCAGCCCTCCTAGGGCTTACATGGCGGCGTACAGATAAACTGGGAAGAGAGTGAGTTAGATGGGGAGAGGTAGCTTAGGGGGGAATGGTTCAGGATAGTGGGTGCTGAGGGGCGGGGAGGGCATCCTAGGGAGGATGAATGTGTAAGAACCTTCTCCCCTGAGGCTCATGACTGTAGCTAGTCTCTTCCTCAGAGAGTGGACTCAAAGCATATATATATGCGCTTAGGGGGCTCTCCACCACCAGGCCAGGGTAAGTGCAGAAACTGGGTACAGTGGGAAGAGAAAGACACAATTCAGGTCTTCAAATCCTGTAATCCTTTGAAGGATTTATATGAGTCATAATGGGAGAGGTGACTGGTTCGTGTCAATATGATGTAGCCTTTCTGTTCTTTTAGCACAGATGTTGATCCAGGGGTTTAAGTGTCCTTAGGAAATCCTATGGTCAGGTGAGGTGAGATGATTCAGTGAGGAAAGGTGCTTGCGAGCAGTCTTGATGTCCTGAGTTTATCCCTGGAACCCACGCAGTAGAAAAAAAAAAAAGAACTGACTTGTGCAAGTTGTCTTCTGATTTTCACACATTCACCACAGCACAAAGACACACACACACACACACACACACACACACACACTAAATGTAAAAGTATTTTTAAAATTATAACGTAGCTGGAAACACGGTAGGAATGTTCATTTCATTACGTCTTGCAGGAGCCGCACACACATGTGCACGGCAGGATACAGGGGCTCCTGTCATTTTGATTTAAAGTCTTGTCTATGCACAAGCCTTAGCATTTGAAAAGTGTGGAAACATGACAAGATTAAACATTATATGAAAACACGGTTGACGGTGACAGCTCAGAACATGTGCCCAGGTAGATTAAGAACACGGTGAAAGCTGCCTCCATTGAGTGGCTTGGCAGGGAAACAAGGGTCTCTTCTACCTTGCTTGGCTTTTCTGGGTTCAAAGTATCACCCGCTGCAGCGTAGCAGTCCCGCCAGTCTGCTTTCTCCTACGCTCACTTCTCGAAGCTGTTGCTCTGTGCTCCTGCGCAGAGCCTTTGGGGCCCTATCTTGTCCTCTTGCTGCTGGATCCCAGAGTCCGGCTCCTTGTATCCTGCTCTTCTGAGGTCACGAGTGGCCCTCCAGAACCTTAACTGGGTTTGGCTCTAGTTTGCCTAGGTCATTTCCTACTTCACTATGTAAATGGACGAGGTAGGTCCTCGGCACACTAATAACTAAGTTGACATTCGACCTTTGCTTGTTCTCTGTGTAAGAACTAGGAAGTTTTGTCATGTGTCTCCTGAGTAAAACTGATCCACTCAAACCCTGCTTCATTGTCTACATTTCGTTTGTCTGAGAGCTACTCCCTGAAGTGCTCTCTGAAATCATTCATATTCTTCTTGACTTCATGCCTTAATATCTATTACTGAAAATTCAAAACAGAACCCAGATTTAATGGTTCCACTCACTCTTAAAGTTCACTCATAAAGTGAGAGAGTTGAGTATCACTTACGCCATGGAACCCCCACGGGCACCTTGTTCTGTCTGTCATTCCTTGGGGATTCTCCCTTCTATTAACAGTGAACTAACTATTGAATACACTGTAGTAGGGCACAAGTGAGAAGTTAGATAAAGAAAGGAATTCTCCTGAGATGTGTTTAGAGGCTCCCGTTCCTGTGTCCCCCACCCCCCACCCCAGGGCCCTGGGGTCATCTTCCAGGAGCAGCTGCCCAGCAAAGGAGACTGACACATAGATATTCAGCTCTAGAGAGGTCACAGGTGACAAACCCTCACAGTCCTCTTGTCCCCTCCCTCTAGCATAGATCAGGAAATATGTTCCTGAAGAAGATGGGGACCGGGCCTTGACAGTGACTCAAAAGAGGCCGGAGTCGGTGCTGGGGCTGGGACTCTGCTAGACTATGTACTTAGCATATACAAGTTCCTGGGTTCAATCCCAGGTACCACCCCCAAAGATACTAGCACTAATAAGATTCTTTTCATTATATCGGATGCATTGAAGTATGTGCAATAGCTCCTGTTTGATGTGAACATTACATTTCATTAGGAGATAATATGAATTTTACTATAGAAGGGACAAAAGAAGATGTGATTCTGTTCTGGCTAGTTGAACTGGGGGAAGGATCCAGAATAATATTTAGGGAAATTGTCTTCCCCCAGATATCCCTGGCATGCAATGAGTGTGAGTGAGATGACTACCTGGGTTGTTTGACCAGCTGGGCACTGTGCTCCCCAGGAATAGAGAAGCTGGAAGGGCTGGCCTTTGAGCTCCCTGGAAGCAGAAGTGGAAGCAGTTAAGCTGGGCAGCTGGTTGGAAATGCAGGTGTATGCACAGCAGGACTGCTGGCCCAGGGAGCTTGAGAGAGCAGCCAGAGCAAAGGGCAGAGGGGCATCCAGGAGTAGGCTGCTCTTGATCCTCTAGGGGGAAGGTCAAGGCTTCTCAGCAAGAGAGGAATGAGAACAAATCCTTGAATTAGGAAAGCGAGCAAGAGAGCCATGGGAAGTCGGACTAGATCTGGAAAGGCATCCCAGAGAGCCAGGGAAGGCCACAGCAGTCTCCTGAGATCATCTACCCTTCTAGTGACCTGGAGTTCAGCCCTCCTAGCTAAAGATGTTTGCTTTGGTTTTGTAAGACAGGGTCTCACTTTATAGCCCAGGCTGGTCTTGAATGTAGTTGATACCCTTGCCCTTGGTATGCTACAATTAGAGACATAAACCAAACCTGCTCCTAATGATGTGCTAAATTCATTAACTTTTTAATAGAAAGCAGTCTGTAAAAAGAAAGTCGAGGGAGAATGAGTGAGCAAATGCTGAATAACAGGGCTTTATCAGTCCTCTTTCTGTGAACTCAATCCAGAAGTAAAATTCAAGCATGGTGGTTTCTGTTGGCTTGAAGCTGCCACCTCCTTTTCTCCACTTCTGGACTTTTGAAGTTTTTTCATCATCTAGCAGCTGACAGAAAACATGAAAGCGTTTCATCAGTTGGCGGCTGGTGAGGCGCTCTTGGGATCTGCTGGCAGAGGTGAGGGTGCTGCAGAAGCACCAAGGATGCCGGCTTTGGTTTACCAGGATACGTGAATCAACTTGTTGGAGCTTTCTTCCTGTCAAAGCACCTTTAACTAGCCCAAGCCCAGAACTAGCTCATCTTCCGCAAGAGAAAGTGGAGCTGCCCCCACAGTACACCTCCTCAAATAAACCCCAATCACGTGTGCACACTCCCTTTGGAAACGGAAGCAGAGGGTGGTCCTGTCTTCATCTATCTTTGTGGCTATTGCTCTTTGAGACCAAAGCAAAAACAAGGTGAATTGCATCTGACTGCTCTAAAAAGAAACATTGCCAGACTGTTTTGTTGATCTCTTTATTTTGGTTGCTATAATTTTTCCTCAAATAGGTTTTGCCCCCATCACTGGGAAACAAGCAAAGGAACCACATTCTGTGTCTAAGGCTCCTTCACGTAAGAATCTGATGGTGCAATAGGGCTGTTAGTGGTGATGCTTTAGTTACCCAAAAGCCTGCTGGGATTTGCAGCTGCTAGAGTGTAGTGTAGTTGTCAAACCAGCTCAGAGCAGAGTGCAACAGTCGACAGTGTTTCCAGTCTCTTTGTGGCCGGCCACCTAAGCCCTTTCCTTCAGCGCACACAGCAAAACCACCTTGCTCCGAGGCCGACCAGTGCCTGTGTACACCAAAGGCAGCGGCGATGAGGCAACCGATGCATTTGTAATTCAGTGTCTGATCGGACTCCAGTTTTCCTTCTCCTAGTGGTGGAACAGGAAGCGACGTCCCATCTGGAAGAACCTGAAGGTGCCATCCAGTAGCTTTGCCTCACGTGACTAACTGCTCTCAGTCAGAAATCTTGACTTGCAACTTTCGAGGGTGGGTCTCTGCAAGAATTTCAGGGCTTACGTACAGATGGGGTGTGTTGCTCTCTGATGAGAACAGAGCTGGCTGGAAGGGGAAGCCTCTCTGGTTGCTCCTCATAGGCAAGGAACATCTTCTTCAGCCTGACACCTTAGGAAGGTAGGCGTCTGCTCTGTGATGTTATTGGGGGAGCTTCCATACAAAGTTCTCTTGACTCGGTGTGTGTATGTGGTTGTAGGGTGTGTGTGTGTGGTTGAAGGGTAGGGAGGGGAGAGAGCGAAAGAATGAAAATGCCTGTTTTTGCCGTGATGTTGTGGGAGAGATTCAGGAAGGGTTTGGAGCCTTCTGCCTTCTGCCTGACTTCAGCAGTGCTTGGCAGAGGAGAGGAAACTTGGAGTCGGGACCCGGGCTCCTGGCTCTCTCACTTTGCTCCTGGCTGAGTTGCAGCTGATCCATGAAAGGGATGGGAGAGTGGCTTAGGCACTGAACTCACACACCGCTGGGTTTTGATTATTAGGAAAACCTGACTCAAGATGACATGAGCAGTGTGGCCACTGTGCCGGCTGGGTGGCCTGTCAATCCATTTCAAACCGTGTCACAGGGCCTTCAGCTCAGAGCAGGCAGGACTTGCTCACCTCAGGGACACTTGTCTAAGTTAGTCCTATCTTTAGGGATGTAATACTCCTTGTCAGGCCCCAAAGAAATTAGCTGATTGATTAAAGCAGCTAGCCTCATGCAACAAAACAAAACAAAACAAAACTTTATTTTTCCTAAATTAAACAGAGTCTTAGGAAAGAAGTTCTTGTAAAAAAATTATAATTTTCTGGAAAATCTTTATACAGCTCTAGGGAAAGAAACCTTTGGGTCTCCCTAGGTGATGAATATTAATTTATTCATTAACCATTGGTGTTCAGTGTCTCCTTTCTCTGTCTCTGCCCCTTCCTCTTTGTGTGTATCTCTGTCTCTCTGTCTGTCTGTCAGTCTGTCTTGCTGGGAAAGGAACCCAGGCCCTTATGTAAGCTGAGTAAATGATCTACCACTGAGCTACATTCCTAGTCTTTTATGTGGCTTCTCTACCATGCCTGAGAGTCCAAATTTTTAACTTTCTTACTTTTCATCCTCGTATAAGCCTTTTTTTTTAAACCCCAAGAAGGGAATTTCAATTATAATTTTATCCATAGGATTGTTGGTCAAAAGAAAAATACTTTAAGGAGATAACAGGCACATGTATGGGTGACAACTATACAAAATATTTCTAAAATAACAATCAAATTGATTAACATGATTTTGAAGATAATTCTTGGTAATGTCTACATTTATTATTGATAATTTATTAGTTCTAAACATTGGTTGGTTGTGTCGGCTACAATCTCTATTTGTTATTCAGTCCTTGCTGTATGTATATGTATTTTCTCATTTAATTCAAGGAGATGGAGTTTATAGTCTATGCACCTTCCACACGAGAGTTTAGCTTTAGTGTGTTTTAGACTGGTGTAACTCATGAGAAAGGCAAAGCTTTTGTGGCCTTTTACATAACCAAATGCAGGATTTTTCATTCCCTATTCCATTAGCCTTCCAGTGTCCTTAATGTAGAGAGGTATTTCCAAAGCCATTGGTAACATTTAAACATTCCAACTTGGAATCATTAAAAAAAAAAAAAAAAACCTTTTAAGTTAGCAAGAAAAGTCCAAGTTTTCCTTATGGTGTTTTATGAGAACTTAATTCTGGTTGGCTCCCCTCTGCCATCTCCCTGCCAGCCCTGCACTGTCCTATTCTGTTCTCAGTAATCCCACCATCCCCTTTCACATCCCATGTGCTCTGTTGTCCTTCCTCCACTGTTAGTCTTTTTCCTGTGACCCCCTGTCCACACCCAGCCCCACATAAATACCCCTATGGAAATCAAAACTGAAGCTAGGCTGTGTGCAGCTAGAGTTTTCCTGCCTGGCCCACGGTCAGGACAAATCTCTTTCACCTGCCAGTCCCACAGCCGCTCAGACCCAACCAAGTAAACACAGAGACTTATATTGCTTACAAACTGTAAGGCCGTGGCAGGCTTCTTGCTAACTGTTCTTATATCTTAAATTAATCCATTTCTATAAATCTATACCTTGCCACGTGGCTCGTGGCTTACTGGCATCTTTACATGCTGCTTGTCCTGACGGCGGCTGGCAGGCAGTGACTCCTTCTGCCTTCCTGCTCTTTTAATTCTCTCTGTTAGTCCCGCCTATACTTCCTGCCTAGCCACTGGCCAATCAGTGTTTTATTAGCAACACATTTGCCATACAGAACATCCCACAGCAGCTGTGCATCTGTGGGAATGTGCAGTATTTGTCTCTCTGAGTCTGGCTCACCTTACTTAATGTAATATTATCTGTTTTTATCTGTTGTCTGTGCATTTATTTTCTTTTTTATGATGTATTTTATTTCTAATTATGTTCATGTGCATACATCTGTATGAAGGTATGTACACATAAGTGTAGGTACCCACAGAGGCCAGAAGTTGGTGTTGGATTGCGTAGAGATGAAGTCCTAGGTAGTTGTGATCCATCTGACATGGATACTGGGAAATAAACTTGGCTCCTGTGCAACAGCAGTATGTGCTCTTAACCATGCAGCCATCTTTCTAGCTCCTCCTGTGAATTTTTTAATTTTATTTTTCTTTACAGATGAAGAAAATTCTGTTGTTTATATGTATCATTATCTCTTCATATGTTGGTGGAATCTAGGCTGGTTCCATTTCCTGGCTATTATGGATAGACCAATAATGAACAAGGATGTACGAGTGTCTCTGTGGCTGGATATAGCATTCTTCCAGTGTATGCCCAGGAGTAGAGTGGCTGGGTCATATGGTAGTTCTAATTTTAGCTTTTTGAGAAACCTCCACCCTGAGTTCCATAGTGGCCGCACCAGTTTACACTCCTACCAAGAGTCAGTGTTTCTCTTCCCCACATGCTCAGTATTTGTTGTTGTCTGTTTTCCCATTAATAACTATTCTGGCTTGGGTAAGAGGGAATCTCAAGGTGGTTTCAAAGGGAATCTCAAAGTGGTTTTAATTTTCGTTTCTCTGATGGATAAGGATTAAGATTACTTTTAGGAAATATGTATTGGCCATTTGTATTTCTTTTAAGAACTGCATGTTTAATCTGCAGCCCACTTATCAATTAGCACATTTTTGTGGCATTTGATTTTTGCAGTTCCTTATATGTTCTAGACATTAGCCCTGCCAGAAATATAGCTTATAAAGATTTTCTCTCATTCTTTAGACTGTCTGTTCATTCTACCAATAATTTTCTTGCTATGAAGAAACACTTTCAATTCTGTATAATCCCATTTGTCAATTATTGGAGATATTGGAGTCTTATAACAAACCATTCCAATTTGGTACCTTATTTAAAAAGAAGCTTAAACATCAACCTATAGTTTGTTGTAGATTGGGGTGAAGGTATGGTGTGCTTGACAGAGTGTAGACAAGAAAGATTTGAATGTGAGTCACTGTTTCCTGCTAACTGTGACTTAGCCAGGACAGTAAAATTCTTCAAACCTTCATTCCCTTATCTGTAGCATACTGTTTTAATGCCTATTATGTAAGGTTGGGTGTTAGGATGGAAAGAAAGGCAGATGTTAGGCGCTGTCCACATGGCAGTTGTGGCTCTTGCTAACTAGAACGTAATTCTCCATTTTGTGATTATTGGTGAATGCTTTCCATGTGCTCTAGGCTCAAGACCATCAGCGCTGCAAGAGTGGACAAACCCTGCCCTCGTGGAGCTGACTGTCCAGGCAGCCTGCTTTTTGGTAGGATAGGGACTTTTTGAATGTCACTTTTTTTGATTACTGAAATTATTTTTTTGTGGAACTGATCCATCCTTGAAATTGCCTCAAAGAAAAGTAGTGAATATGTGAAAGGTGTATGCTAAAACATCCCCACAGTATAATAAACCCAGTGAAGAGCAGGCATAGAAGGTATTTCTTCCTAAAAGTCAGCTTGTTGTGTTCATCATTGCAAAATGACAGATCAGGGGAGCTATATTTTTATACACCTATCTGACATACATACAGATTTCGGATGCAAGTTTCCTCGGGTCCCAAAGCCATTGCAGAGGTGCTACTAGAAGCTGGCAGACACATGGCAAGAAGGTACCAGCAGGTCCCTCACACCAGCCTTAGGCTTCCCAGGAATTGGCCAGTGTAACTGAGGAGGCAATGAGAAGAAAGCAACCCACAAATATATGAGAAAAGATAGACTGTGGACAAGAGTGATGGAGGCACTCACAGCAAGAAGGCTGGATTCACTTGATTTGGGTTTATCAGTTTGCATACAAAACAGTAGTTTGGGGCCAGCAAGATAGAGCGTGAAGTACCTGCCACAGTCGTTTGACCATCTGAGTTTGCCCTAGAGACCCACATGGTAGAAGGAGAGGTGCAACTCCTACAGTTTGTCATGTGCCCCCCCCACACACACACATATGTACCGGGGTGTGTTTGAGAGTTTGTAACACACACACACACACACACACACACACACACACACACACACACACATACACACTTCCTGAGATGGACTCACCATGTATCTAAGGTTGGCCTTGACCTCACTGTGAAGCCCAGGCCTGGTAATTATTTTAATCCTCCTGCCTCAGCCTGCTGAGTTCTATGAATTGGAACAAACAAACAAATAAATACTGCTACCACTAGCTAAGATTTTTTAAACCAAAATCCTCACATATTTCTGCTTCATATTGATATATACGAACCCAACTTTTGTGTATCTGTACAATTAGAAAAGGAACCCCAAGGATATGTACATTTCTCGTTGATGGGAAGAACATAAAATTTACAGGCAGGTCTGCTTAGGTTATTTGAAATAGATCAACTATTACACTAAGGGACTTGAGACAATTATTTACCATATCCATATTCTAAAATGAAGTACTTTATGAGAAAACTCTTGTGATAAACCATTGATTTCTCCACGGTGTATTTGTCTGCTGGAACAAGGCCATTTGTCTTATTTTGATTCCTTTGTCAGGCGTATTTTATCAGTCAATAAATACTTGTTGATTATATTGAGCCCGACACAGGCTAGAAGTAAACTAATCATTTCAAGATTTAAGCAGAAAAATTCTCAGAGCAGTTTTTTTTTTCAATAATGAAGATTACTCAAGTTTGATATCTAAACTGACTTCAATTTCTTCTCTTCAAAGTCTGTTTTCTTGTCTGACCTGGGAATAAAACTATAAAAACATAAAATATGCTGATGCAAAGAAAACTTAAATTATGCTCATCTGTAATGTTGTACACATTACAGGACCCTTGCCATGTTCTACTTCGGGTCAAAGTTACAGGGTCTCCTAATGAGCTCCTCCTGTTCCATTAACTCCAACTGCCTTTACCTGGAGGGTTTCCAGGAACAATCTGCTTGAAGTGGAATTCTAGTCTGTGAACTGTGTGGGAACAAAACAGCCTAGCTCCCTGAATCAATGACTGAAAAATAGCAGGCAAATGTTGGTCTCACAGGCTAGACTATTGCTGCCACTTTTAAATGTTCTTAACCATTATTGATAGTAAGAAGTACTTTTCAGGCAGGTGGTACTTTAGTTACTATCCAGCCCACTGCCCTACACACACACACACACACACACACACACACACACACACACACACACA
>CABHPR010141376.1:50181-65213 GCA_902168415.1 Peromyscus melanophrys
ACACACACACACACACACACACACACACACACACACACACACACACACACTTTCCTGAAATAGTATCATAAAGAGACACTTGATACTTACTGATCTTAACTTTTATATTCCTTCTTACTTTATGGAAATGGTTTTCAACATGAGATATGAATGAGAAATCTACTGGGAACTTTTAAAGGAGGGTGTGGCATGTCAGTAGAGTAGACTGGGGATTTTAGGGACATCTGTGGATACTGGTATTTGTGATCAATGATCTCAGTACCACAGGAAATTGGGAGCTGTTTGGATATCCATGTGGAAAGAAAAATGGTTGCCCTAAAATGTGTACAGATCTATATATTGATCTAGATGTAGGAGACAAGACAGAATAACCTCTAGACCTATATGGGTCTAACAATATGGCTGGCCCAATAAAGAAGATCGTGCTGAAATGTAAAAAGCACAAAGTAGATTTTATAAACTCACTGTAGAGAAAGAACATGGGACTGGCAAGATGGTTCAGTGATAAAAACACTTTCTGAATAGTCCGGTCCCTAGAACCCATGGGAGAAGAAGAGAACCAGTTTCTGAGCATTGCCCTCCTACCTCCACAAACGTATCACAGAATGATCACACACACACACATCCTACATACCCATATTAGTAATAAAAATAAATAATAATAAATGGATAAAAGTATGAAGTATCTCATTGATAATTTTATACTGATTGCTCTTTGAAATGATAATATTTTTAAGTATTGGGTTATATAGATGTTAAAATAAATTTCAGTCTATTTTTACTTTTAAAAGATAGGTACTAGAAAGTTTAAAACTGTATGTGACCTCCATTTTTATTATCTACCAAGCAACATTGTTCTGGATGACAAAAGTAGACTATGTTTATAACCTTGGCATGGGCCATGGTTTCTTAAATAAGATACAAAATTACATGGTGAAAAAAATCTGTGGATCGGACTGTATTAGAATGGAGAAGTTCAGACTCTTGAAGCATACCATTGAGAGGAAAAGCCAAGCTGCAGAGGGAAAGGAGACATGTGCCTTACATATAGCTAATAAACTCATGTCCAAGACATGCAAACAAGTCAAAAAACATTTGATTGTCTTCAGTTAGCACACAAACTAATAGACTGCATTATGACAGCTTCAGTCATACTTTGCTCATACTGACAACCCCCTTAAACACATCAATTCTGAAAGGTCAACACAACAGAAAAATGAGCAAGAGATTTAAGCAGGTGCATCACAGACATGCAGCCACATGGCTGAGAACCCGAAGTGTCCTTGGGTTGTCAACTATCAGGGACCGAAAATGAAGACCACAATGCTGTACTTCTGTACACCCCCCAAAAGTCCCACAGAGTGCTGGCAGAACTCTGAGACACTCCAGTGGCAGTACATTTGACACTTTTGGATACTTTTTTTTTGTTTAGACATATCTACTGGACCTGAATATGTGAATGAGTTATACTCTGGCATTTCTGCGTCTAGGGCGTAATGTCCTATGGGCATGTCTACATTCAAGAATATTTATAGCTATTGGCATTAATTATTATTGCCCTAGACTCAAAACAGCCCAGTTATGCACCAACAATAGTGTGGGAAAACAGTTTACAATAAAGTCACATAGTGAAATAGTAAACATGAGGGAAAATGGGCCAACTGTTGCATGTGATAACATGGATACATCTCAGTCCTCACAGTTGAGATAAGGATTCAGTATGGTTCTGTTGTTAGCAAGTTCAACAGAAGCAACATTAACCTGTGGTGCTGGGAGTTGGGATGGGATAAAGGAGGAGGAGGATGGGGTAGTGTGGGACAGGGACACAGAGGAAACTACAGGATGTTGGCAACACTGCCATCTCTGATTGCTTCACAACAGTTGTGTTGCTGATGCTGGGACTACATAGTCAGAAACCCTGATCTAATGGTCTAGATTAGGGGAAAGCATAGTTCTAAAATGTCTGCCAGCAATTCATACGTAGAGCCGAGGCTGAGAAGCAGTCTTTGAAAGCCCACTACTGTGACCAAACCCTCACTGTTATACCTGGGTGTGCAAGACCCTATTGCTCAAGTTCTGACTATGAAGACATAGTTCCCAGTGAGAAATTCTGCAGGGTAGGGATCCACGGTGTTAAATGCCTTGGAAAACTGCAGATCCTGAGTCAGCAGGTCAGCTTAGGAAAGCGTGTCTGCCCCATTTAAGGCTTGTCACTCAGATGACTGTTGCCAGATCTGATTTTTGAAATAAACCTACAGTTCTGGGTTTCTGTTTTAAATGTTGGCTCATATCAAGTTCTACCATCAGTTTGGAACTCTGACTTAAAATTTCAAAGCTAGAAGGCAACTTAGGGATATGTTTGTCAAATATAACATATTACATCTCTCTTTTTCTGCTACTATGGGGTGTGAATTTAAACAGGATATCTAACATAGGCACACATACATATGCATAACACACACTGCTTAAGTAGAATGCTATCACATGCCTTCAAGTTAACCATAATCATTTGCATATTTAGTTTACCTACGTTGTGTCTATTTGGAGGTAATCTTGGGAGTTACATCTGTGGCTCCCAAGTTGATTATATTAGCATTGCTTTTCACATCCTGAGGAGGAGGGATATGTGGGCCAGGCAACTCCCTGTAATTGTCAATTGTCTCTGAGGTTCTGGAGGTTTGTGGTCTTTTCCAAAGGGGAGATGTTGGGTAGACATTTGACTACTCTGAGCCCCCCACCTCCCCTTGCCCTCCATCCCGCACACACTACTCCATTAGAACTTCTTGTACTCTTGTGGGAAGGGCTTTCCATGCTCAGGGGACTTCTGACTTTTAGTTTTTAACCTGTCAAGAAGATTGTTCAAAACCACTTTCTTCAAAAATCATAAAAAGCGGTAATAAAAACTGATCTTTTGTTTGGGGTGTGATGATACATGCCTGTAATCCCAATATTCCTGAGGCCAAAGCAGGAGCATTGGGAGTTGCTGGCTAGGGTTGTCTACACAATGAGATGCTGACATCATCATCATCATCATCATCATAAAAACAAAAAAGAAAACCAAGCAAGCAAACAAAAGCAAAAGTAATATCATTTGTGCAGTGTATGCAGATATTGGTTTAATGAAAGGCAAAGTCAGGTAATGCACAGAGAGGCCGTACTTTGACCCCTAGTGCCTAAATTTGAAATTTGCTTGGATTTCTAAATTTGGGTCTGTACCCTGAGCATGACCCTTCTACACTCTAAGCTTGATCTTCTCCTTTAAGTTGTAGGAATAATTATTGCTGGAGGGTGTGATGCGTGAACACTGGGGAGCTGGTACCTGTGATGTGTTGGACACTAGTTATCATTTAATGAGCATCTAGTAGTCTATAGAAAGGCAGTTTGTTATTGTTCCAGACTCTCAGCTGTAAAGCTGGTTTGGATGGCATTGGAAAGCTCACTCGTGTCTTCCACTTTCTCCCCTGCCTTCTCTCCTGGGTTTATGTGAACTAGATCTCACCTCCCACTGCCCAAGGATAACTAGCCCTACGGGGCAGTAAAGAACTCAGACAGAAGGGGCCTACACCTCATATACTGACATTGAGCCTGCTGATGCCCTGCCTGCTTTCTGGTAGAAGTGAGAGTAAATGGTGAGGAGAGATCTGGAGAGAGGATCTGGGAGGCACCAGTAAGCTGCAAATTGAACAACGGACTCCTGATGACCTGTAGGGAACTTCCTCTGTGTGTGGTAGTTCAGCTGGATTATCAGAAAGTCTGAGGATTTGGAGCACAGCACAGATCTTTGATGTCCAGAGTTCCTAAGAGTTCTGGAGTTGCAGACCAATTTTGGGGCCCTCTAAGCAGGCCCACCACAAAAACTATAGAGAGCTCAGGGCCAGAGTGCCAGTGTCAGCTTAAAGCCTTTAGCCCAGCCCAATGCTTCTTCCTAGCTACTGTTTCCTGCTCGATACACAGTGTGTGTGCACACTCTTCTACTTTCTAGCCCCGTGTCATCTCCTTATGGCCACCCCTAGGCCTGGGAGTATGAGATGATGTACCTTCCAGGAGGGAGACCAGAACTGGAAAGATTTCACACAGGCCCCTTCTCTGCAAAACTGACAGGAGTAATTTGTAGTTCGCTTCTGCCAACTTTATATTTGGGCAGAAAAAAATTTTCAATGATACTCAGTTTTTGTTTATTTATTTTTAATTTTAGTGTGTGTGTGTGTGTGTGTGTGTGTGTGTGTGTGTGTGTGTGTGTGTGTACATGGTGTGCAGGTGCCCATCAAGGCCAGAAAAGAGTACTGGATCCCTTGCGGGTGGTCATGAGCTGCCCGCTGTGCATGCTGGGAATGGAACCGCAGTCCTCTGTGAGAGTGAGTGCTCTTCAACATTGGGCTGCTTCTCAGGTCCCAAGCGTTTGTTTCAAGCACCACTTCTATTTCAGTCGGTTCTTTTGAATTCCAGGGATGGAACCGAGGCCCTAGCACATGCTAAGCACATGTGATACCTATAAGCTATAGGCCTTCAATCCAAAAATAAATTTTGAAAAGAAAACCTCGGGACCTCTGGACTCAGAATCAGTATTGATGGAGGGGTAGTGAGAACATCACAATGGTGTGTTGCTCCCCTGGGGAAGAGCCTTGGTAATGTGCAGGATGTGCTGAACTGGGGATTCTCTTCCTGAGCACAGCATTATCTCCCACTCGTAACAGCTGATTTTCATTAATAGACAGACCACAGAGAGATGAAACAGAAATTATATAAATGTATGTTGATAAAACTGAAAGAATTCCCTTTTTAAAGTAAGTGTGTACTTAGAAATTCTGGCAACCTGGAGAAACGTTTATTTCTTAAGTAATAGGTTGGTTTTAAACAGAATACACAGAGGTTGTTTTTTTTTCTTGCACCTTTGTACATAAAGTTTCTCTAAATTTAAAACAATAGATTTGACCTTGCCCAAGAGTACTGAGCCAAGAAACACATCAACTATGCCCCAGGCTTTTTAGATCACCCTGACATTTTTATTCTGTCCCTCCTTGCCTTATCTTCTTAAAATCTGAGCACTGCACTTCTCTCTTCCGGAAGTGGACTCTTGCACTAAAACTAGGCAGGGAAGAGGAGCTCTTTCCAGTCATGCCTTCTTACTTGCGCTTGACAGATAAATCCCAATGGCTGGGCCACAGAGGGAGGCCAAAGGAGAGGTAAGACAGTGGCAGGCCCTCCCTTGTCAAAGGAGAGAACAATGGCTGTCCCAGCAGGAGCCCAGAGCCTCGGCCCAATGCCAGAGATTGGGGGTCAGAAGAAAATCATGTTTTTCATCTTCTAACTTTATTATGATTTAGCAGACCAAGATGAAAGCAGTTGAAACCGTGTATCTGCCCCTCTCCTCTTTTCCTGCCCCCCGCTTGGGTTCACACCCACCTCATCACCTTCAGCCACAGGTAACTAGAAGCTGCTGTCTTGTTCCTTTCTAGGGGGCCCTTCTCTGTGCAGGAACAGCAGGCTGTACAGCAGGAAACCCTGCCTTTAAGCATTGCATAAGCCTATATTTTAAAATATTAAAACTGGGAATTACTTCATCAAAGTGCCTTAGTAATCCAGTCCCTGAAAGTGACTCAGCTTCCTACACAGGAAGGGACTGACAGCAGATGCTTCTACTTCCTGCTTGGTCAAGGTGTGCCCCACATCCTCCCTTAGGCTTTTTTCTCTTTTATAAAATGATGCATTTGGTGACACTGTCTAAGACAATTCCCGTGATATCAGAAGTCTTGTCACCGACAGATTGTGACTGTCAAGTCATTCAAAAAGTTGTCCTCCAGCAACACCTGCTGTGGTTGACCTAAACACGGACCTGGTTACTCCCCCAGACCAGAGATGATGGCTGGCCTTTGTGCCATTGGATGGGCCACAGTGCCACTATTGAGGATGGTTGGGAGTAAACACAATACTAACACCTACAGTTTACTAGGCACTTAGTACATCAATCAGGTGCTACCACTAAAATAGATCTCAAGGATGCTTACATGGCAGACATTGTACTAAGTGATTTAGACAGATGGCCTTGTTTAGTCCTGACCCACATCTTACAAAATAGACAGGATTGCATGCATCTTACAGATGAATAATTCAAAACTTAGGAAATGTCACTTGTGTTAGGTTGTGTAGCTAAGGAAGAGGTAAACGTGGTAGTCAAGTTTCCCTATTCTTGCTCCCAATATGCTACTGGGCCTTGGTTCCTATATGCCTGTCCTAACGAGTCTACTCCAGTGTGCTGCGTGGTGAGGTATCCCCCGCCCCTGCATAAGTCCACTGAATAGAATGATCGAAACTTCATTACACTGTAATATGCACTCTCTCCAGGACTTGAGCCCAGATTTTTTGCTTAACACAGCTGGTACCCATTATGTAGGCTTCCTTACTGTAAGAAGAATGTAAAATCAGTCATCCATTCTCAGCCTGAGAGATACGGAGAATATGATAGGGGCTGAGGGGTGTCCCATTATTCTCCTTGAGAGTCTTGCTAAACTTAGTGTCTAATCTTAGTATCTAACTAAACTTGCACTGATTCTTCCTCATATCCAGTAGGTTAGAACAAGTAACATTACAGGTAATATTCATCCAGCACTTTAGTGTGTCCAGGTTTGTCTGCATGGTAATCACCCTTAATCCTGCACTAGGTATTAGCAATAATAGAATTAACCCCACTTAGCAGATGAGCAAATGAGGGTTTGGAGAGATGGGGCTGCCCAAGTTTACTCAGTTATTCAACGACAGGCTCTCAAACTGTATTTCCCCTGGACTAGGGGGAGTCCACATTTAGAATTTAAATCTCTTTAATTTGTAGGCTCTATGAAAAAAAGACAGTGAGTTGTTTGAGGTGGTGTGTCAAACACATTTTCATTTTTGTTGGCTTTTTTCTGCTTTTCATGTTGCCCATCAGTTACCAGCTTGTCTTTTGTATGGCAGCCTTGCTGCCCAAGTCCCTTCTCTCCTAACAGGGAAGGGAAACACCCTTGAGCAGCACACAGGGATCTTTGAGGACAAGACAGTAAGTAAATCTGGAGCCTCTCAGGTTAGAAAACCGAGGCCGAGCCAGGTGACTCAGCTTTGGCCCTTTGTGAGTCATAGGCAGCAGGTTCCTGTTCCCTTGCATTGCCTGACCCACTCTCTTGTGCCAGAGACTAATGACAGGATGATTAGCAAAGTAGACGTGACTCACCAGGCAAGGGAGGACCTGCTGGAGAGGGGCAGAGTGTGGGAAAGAAACTGCTGACATGCTGCTGCTGCTTTCAGACTGGGGTGCTGCCTTCATGCCTTGACACCACTGTCCGGCTGCCCAGGGACTATTTACCTTTTAGTCTCCCCGGATTAACCGAAGAGAAGACAAGAAGAGGTGTTAATGAAGCTCTGCCTCCAAAAGCCGAATTGCCGGCCCCGTGGAACTTTCTCAAAGTCACTCTGCTCACCTTTCCCTTGGACTGTAATATTTATGTCCTCCTAAGACTGCTCTGCTCTGGAACATGGCTTTACACACATCTGGTCGCATCATGCCTGTTTTCTGCAGATTTCTGCTCCTTTATTAGTCTAAGGCTCACTTATCTCCCTCAGTCCTGAGTGGGCTCTGCTGCTATCTGGCCAGTTAAGGATGGGGCAGGGATAAACCACAGTGTCCAAGCAGACAGGAAGAAAACCCTCAGGAGGAGTGTTGGGGAAAACTGCCCTCTGGAACTTCAGGTCCTCTGGGTCTGACTTCAGTTGTTGGTTCGTAGGTAGATCCCAGGAAACTGGCATCCAGGCCAGTAAGGAAACACACTTTAGATGTTCTCTTGTTAGAACACAAAATTCCAGTAGTCATTAATTCTATGTGTGTAAAAGGGATGTGATGCATTTTTCATAGGTAACCAACATGGCTTATTCAAGTTAACCATTAGTGTTTATAAATGAAACATTTACTTTAAAAGTTAGCATCTTCTGAAAATATTAATGTGAGATGGATCCTCTTAGCAGCCCCCATTCGACAGGGAACTGGATGCACAGGAAAATACCAGCTGCCAGGTTCCTCAGCTGAAGCAATGAAACAAGATTGTTTAATTTGAACCCTTCAATAAACTAATTAGAAATAATCCTAATATTAAGTCAACAGCAACAAAATTCAAACTTTTAAATAACCCAGAACTATAGGATGTCAATTATTTTTCATATTTCTGTTCAGTTTTTATCTTTACACACACATATGTAAAGGTACAAAATAATATAACACAATGAGATCATATGCCATTATAAGAACATAGAAATGTGACTTTGAATTTGTGTGCTATTTTTTTGTTTCATAAACACTTTCATGTTGATAAATTTCATAATTTTAAACATTGACTACATATTGTTCCTCAGAGTTAACATTCCAAGCGGAGACATTTTGCATTGATTCAGTGGGTAAAGGTACTCACCATATGAGTCTGAGGACCTGAGTTTGACCCCCAGAATTCCCATTGTGTGTGTGTGTGTGTGTGTGTGTGTGTGTGTGTGTGTGTGTGTGTGATGCCAGGGTGTGGGCACACACATTCCACCACAGCACTCGTGTGGAGGTCACACACTAAATTTCAGGGCTGATTCTCCTGGCACCCTGGGTCTCAGGAACATCATGAGAACATCACAAGCACTTTTTTCCTCTGAGCCATCTTGCCAACTACATATTTTTTAAAGCCTAATATTACTAACACTGAAGTTATTTATAACTATATTTTTTAAGAAAAATCATGGCGCTGGGTATGGACCTCAGCTTTCTAAGACTTCTTAGTATGCACGAGACCATTGATTTGACCCACAGTAGGGAAAATAAAAAGACAAAAGGGAAAAGAATTTGATCCATTTTTATGTATGTTCCTAGGCAAGGCTGCAGCGTTTTAGAGCTTCAAAATGATTTAATTTCCAAGAGAGTGGTATAATTTATGCTTTACCACTAACATATAAATCTACGTTTTACTGTGCGAGAGTTAGCACCAAATGTTGTTTTTAATAACTTCTAATTTAACATACCAATTACCAATGTTTAGAATGTGGGAGTTCACTCAGTTCCTCTTGTTCCCAGGATAACTCTATGGCAGTTAACAACTGTCCTAGTTAGGGTTCCCATTGCTGCGATGAAGCACCATCACCAAAAAGAAAGCTGGGGAGGACAGGGTTTATGTGGCTCACACTTCCACATTGCTGTTCAACACTGAAGGAAGTCAGGACAGAAACTCAGACAGGGCAGGAACCTGCAGGCAGGAGCTGATGCAGAGGCCGTGGAGTGATGCTACTCACTGGCTTGCTTCCCTGGCTTGCTCAGCCTGCTTTCTTATAGAAACCAGGACCACCAGCCCAGGGGTGGCACCACCCACCATGGGCTGGGCCCTTCCCCATCAATCAATAATTGAGAAAATGCCCGCAGCTGGATCTCATGGAGGCATTTCCTCAACGGTGGCTCCTTCCTCTCTGATGACTCCAGCTTGTGTCAAGTTGACACAAAACCAGCCAATACAATAACTGACTACAGTTTATCATTTCACAGAACCTGTAACAGTGGTTTGCGAGTATTTACCCATTGACTCATTCTCACAACCTGACAGGGAGGTACAGTTCCACTTCCATTTCATAGATGGGGAAACAGATCATTAATTGTCCAGAGGCTCATGGCTAGTGTACTATCAAAACCAGACTGTGGTCCCACTGACTCTGAAGTCCCTAAGACTAGTCACTCTATTATTCTACTTCCCCTAATAAGTGTTGGTCATTTGCTAGCTGTGTGCAAAGTTCTAGGTGCTACTGTGGGCCACTAGAGAGTACCCTCTGCTCTTGAGGGTCTTGGGACATAGGAAGGCGATTCGACTCCAAGTCCAATCAGTGTATAAATAGGCAGTTACAAATTTGACGAGGGCTGTGGGTTGGGGAAGCTGGGAGCAATCATAGTATCTCATAGGGTCCTTTCTTTCTCTAGCTTTGGGCTAGCAGGGCAGCGGGGTCCTGGAAATTTTGGATGGAGGCCTTTCAGAAACGTAAGGGAGATGTGATAGACTGGATGAGTGGAAGAAAGACACATGGGAAGCACATTCTAGACAAAAGGAATGCATGTGTTCTAAAGCTATAAAGACCTATCCTTTCACTCAGGGATGTGAGAACAGACCTACTCACTGTCACAGGATCTCAGAGTGAGGGGAGGGCAGGCACAGGGTGACCAGAGAAGTAAGCAAAGCTCTTATTATCCAGGGAAATCCTACAAGCATGTTAGCTCCAGGAGACTCAGCACAGAAAAGTGGGGCTCCAGATAGGCTAGAGTCATTGTGGGCAATAGGACTCCAGTGGAACCTTGCCCAGGTAGAGTCTCTCTGCACACAGCAGCAGATGTGAATTCTGCCTAGAGCCTTTCTAGGAAGCCCGAGTAATTGTCAGGCACTTCATAAGGCCAATTGACACAGCTTGAAGAGACAAGCACTGGAGAATCACTGTCTCCTGGAAAAGAACTTGACCCCACACAGACTCCCAGAATTAACTGACAGTTCATTGGGTTATCACATGATTAGTAATGATTCATAGACTGTCCCTTACAGAAAGTGGGAGCTGGCTCATGGGACATTGAGTTTTGGGATTTATGGGAACAACTTCCAGTCATCACCTGATCTGAAAACACAGTGAAGAAAACTTTTGACTTGTCCTAGAGACCATAGTCATCTGTTGTCTAATATTAGAGTTGGGGTAGAAAGATGGGTACCTTTCCCATCAAGGTGAGCTGGGCCCACTGAGGGCTGGACTCAGGAGGGGTTGGCCTGTGGGAAGAACTCTACACATAATACGTAGCAATGGCAGGTAGAAGAAACAGTCACTGCCCTCGGATAGTGAGACCCGCAGACTTAGAAGCCTGGGATTCAGAGGAGTCCTGATGTGCAGCAGAATGTGTGGAAACCCCTCAGGAACTTGCTATAACACAGCCATTAGGGTACATTGTAGAGCTGCTCCTTGGGAGAGAGCTAGCTCACTGGGGGCCCCAGGCTGGAGGGATGGCCTGGAATCCCCTGGCTGCTAGAGGAACCTGGATGACTTCACTGCAAACTCTCTAGAACCTAGAAGCAAAACCCCTCTCTCAAAATGTATCTCCACTGCCTGGGGCCAGCTGGCATGGAGAACATATCATGGGATTAGATTATTTTTCCAAAGCAGGCAAAATGATAAGTTTGAAGTGGAGAGGTGTTAAACCTGCATACAAGAAGCCCTGCAGGCAGAGCAAATCCTTAGACACCCCCCACTAGGTAGGATGGTAACAAAAGCCTAGGTCCCCAACTGATCTGTTATGAAAGAAACCCCCTGATTTATTTGTATTGAGCTATGTAGTTTAGATGTATCTCCCAGATACATGTTCTTGTATAGTAAATATTTCAAATGTTTTATCTTGGTGTATAGCTTGCATTGTTATTCTCTCACTGGTGTTTTTTATGAGTAGGCATCTCCAGTTTTATAATCTACTTGGAAGCAATGCAAAGCAAAAGTTTATGCTTATGACTCCTTTACAGCTTTCCCTCTATAATAATTAGAGTTACAGCCTTAGACGTACCACAAAGACTCAGTTCAGTGCCTTGGGTAAGGTAGCTGTTTGTTTCTGTTGTATAGAGCAGCCTAGGACTGGACCAGGTCTAAAGATCAGTTGGCCTGACAGGTTGTTCTTGTCGTCCCCATCTTCAACTAAAAGAAGGAAGAACAAAATCAGGACATGTAGCCTTGTCTGTTGGGAGACAACCCAAATCACTTCCACTCTATGTTATGTATGTGGTGGGACACAGCTGCACCCAGCACAAGGGAGGCTGGGAAATGATGTCTCGCCTAGAGGGCAGCCACATGCCCGGGTAACCTGGGCTGGGAATGAAAGTTTGGGACTAAGAGATGAAATGAATGCATACTTGGGGACACTTCGATACCCATCAAGGACATCTTTAGGAGATACCACATTTTTTTGTCATATATATTTTGGCTTTAAAAATCTCTAAGTCTGTACTGAAATTCTTTGAGTATAATTTTTATGAGTATATAACTTTATATGTTTATATATAACTTCAAATGAGTAGAATTGCAAATGTGTTCTGAGAAAATTATTTTAATTTTTTTTGTTTTTTCCTTCATGCAAGTTACTTGCTTCTCAATAGGAAGTATGGGAGGTCCCCTCCTCCTGTTTTGTTTTCCTCCTGTTTTCCAACAGCTATAAGCTCAAGCAGTTACAGCTGTGGATTTTGTTGTTGTTGGTACTGTGTGTGTGTGTGTGTGTGTGTGTGTGTGTGCCATGTTGTGAGTGTGTGTCTGCTGTGTCGTGGGGTGTGTGTGTCCACATGTGCACATTAACAGTCACAGTGTCTCTTAGAGTTAAGTGACTGTGCCAGGCGCATGGTCTTACTTGATTGCTTGCAGCAGCCATGATGTCCAGTGCTTTGAGAGTTTGAATCTACATTGGCTCCTTTCAGGATTGTTCACAGGAAGCGAAGAGCGGCTAATGATTTCCCTTGTGCTTTATCTTAAAGGCATAACCAGTTCCTTGGGGGCTGAGTTTGTAGAGTTAGTTCCAAAGAAAACACCCAACAGTAATGTAGACAGACACGTTTACCTGGCCCTAGACCCAAATTATAAGGATTGTTTTGCAGTTACCAGACTGAAGTTGCTTGTAGATAATTAACTTAAATATAATTTTGGCTGTATTATCACTCCTCTTGTTCAAAAATACATTCTAGCTTCAGTCAGTAGTTCACAGTTCCTGAGTGTGTGCACAAGAGCAGCTCTGTGTAGACTGTGGACATGTCCTTGCTGGTTGCTGACATTTTCTTCCTAGAGAACCCGTCCAGCTAACCTCACTGGTTGCCAAGGCAAAGAGGAACCTGCAGAGACCAAGTAGTAAATACATGTACCTGCTTCCAGAAGAATCGCAGCTAGACATACTGAAGAACTATTGATCGGGTTTATTCATTCGACTTTGTATCTTGAGGCAGGATCGGTCTGTGTTGCCCAGGCCGACCTTGGACTCCTGAGCTCAAGCCATAGTCTTGCCTCAGAGTCCAAAAATCTGGGAGTATACAGGACCTTGTTTTAATAGTTTATGGATTTGTTTTGTTTTGTTTTGTTTTTATAAACTTCCAGAAAGTCTAGAGTTAAACTGAAAGAGGATAAAATCTTAGTGTGGGAGTCAGTAGGCTTCTTAGAACCACTAAAAAGTCAATGGATCATCATCAGGACCCCTAAGTGACAGAATCACCATTGTGATTTTTCTAAGGTTTCCCTTCATCCTTCCTTCTCCTCTCTCATTCCCTTCCCCTTTCTCTCTTAGTCTCTCACTCTTTCTCTTGAGTTTTTATTTACTCTAACTGTATGTGTGTCGGTATGCATGATGTGTGAGTGTGTGTGTACACATGACATAACACACATGTGGGAGTGAGAGGCCAACTTCATAGAGTTGATTTTCTCTCCCCCATTTTTATAAGGATTCCAGTGTAGCCAAAAGTTTTCTCTGGTCTCACCCAGCTCTGTGGTTCCATAGCTGCTTATAAAATAATCACTCAGAGGCTTAATATTATTTACAAACGGTATGGCCTATGGCAGGCCTTTTGCTATCTAGCTCTTATATCTTAAATTAACCCATTTCTACTCATCTATGTTTTATCACGTTCTGTGGCTTTACCAGTCTGCTGGCATGTTGCTCCTTGGGCAGCAGGCTGGCGTCTCTCTAGACTCTGCCTTTCTCTTTGCTGTCTCTTTCCTTGGATTTCCCGCCTGCCTCTAAGCTGCCTTGTCATAGGCCAAAGCAGCTTATTTATTAGCCAGTGAGAGCAACATATATTCACAGCATACAGAAAGACATCCCCCAGCTTTCCAGAGATTGGATTCAGGTCACCATGCTTGTGTGGCAGGAGCCTTTACTGGCTGAGCCACCTTGCCAGCCCTGTCTTTCTTTTAGAGCAGTAGCATAGGAAGGTTTAAACACAGATGTCTTTCCATTTTAATATTTTGTAGCTGTCATTTCCACTTAAGTATCAGTGAACTATTGTAGCAATTAGCCAGTGTAAAGTTTCCATTCTTCTCCTTGTGTAGGCAATACATCACAAGGATCTTTATAAGACTCCAAGTCAGGGATCCATCAACCTCTTGTACACTGAACAAAATACAGAAACGAGAGACTCAAGCCTTACATAGGGGTCTTGGTAACTACTATGAGTTAGAGAAGACAAAGCAGGAGCAAAGTGGAGGAAGAAAGAGGGAAAGGGACCATCAGGACCCCTCGTCAGCACAATGAGACTGTAAACTAGACAGACGCTCGCTGGCCTGTTCTTGCTTCTCTGTGTAGTGTTTGGAGGAAATCTCTATGGCAGGCACCAAATTTAAGGCTCACAGTCAAATTGGAGCTACCAGTTCTACTAAAGGAGGATGCAGAAGATGCTTCCAGGTCATTCTGGGATCTTGGCCATAGACAAGAGGATTTCTCAGTGTCTTACATAAAAGACATTATTGGAGATGATCACATTCCTGAAGAAACAGATTTGGATGACAATGGAACCAGGAAATGAGGCAGGCCATGGAACTGCATTTCCTGTGCAGCAGCAGCCTATGCAGGATGATACTTGAGGATGGCACTGGCTGCTGCAGGCCTGACATCCCAAGGAAAGAATCAGATGGAGGACGCCCGCTTACATCCTGATGCTAAGAAATAGAGGTGTTCCCACCGGCTCCCATTTAGACAGTATCACTGGCATGTATGGTAGTGACTTTTCATGTTTTTCTGTGAGGGCTGAGTACTGACTAACCTCCAAAGTGACCTGCCCAGTGCACTAGGGTCAGAGAGAGGTGACTCTGTTACTCTGAAACTTGCCAGAATTGTGTTTGCAGCTAGTGCAGGTTGTATCTTTAAAAGCCTTACCAAGAGGCCAGGAGAATGTGACTTCTTTTAAGCTAAAAGCCTGAAATGGCTCAATGGCTTGGAGGATCAGAAGTAGACTCTTTTCCTCTCTCTCTCTCTCTCTCTCTCTCTCTCTCTCTCTCTCTCTCTC
>CABHPR010141376.1:65313-82984 GCA_902168415.1 Peromyscus melanophrys
ACACACACACACACACACCCACATACACACACACACACACACACACACACACACACACACACACACACACACACACCTTGAGAGAAAACAAAAGGATGGTGGGAAGGCTGGCTGGAAGGGAACTGGATTATTACATGGCCCATGCCTGGAGCTACATGTTGGCATGTGGAGATCTAGTAGACAGTTTTATACTTGAGGGCTGTCATCTGAGGGAGACATGTCTTCAGGAGAGTTTGTTTTTGTTTAATATTGTTTTGTGGCAGCCTTTGGCTATACAGTTTAGATTGGCCTTGAACTCGAAATTCTCCTGCCTGACTGTTTGTTTGTTTTTATGTATATTTCATAACTCACTTAAAATGTGAACTTAAATGCTTTTCAGTATATTCTCTGCTGTGTAATAGCACAGTTTTTGACTATTTCATTGCTCCTAAAGAAATGCCGTAACCCCTCCCTTAGAAATCACTTCCTATTCCCCAAGCCAGTGATGCCACCCCCCCCCCCCCCCCCCCCCAGCCCACCCCAAGGCATCTCCAACCTACTTTCTGTCTCTATGGAGCTGCTTGTTTGAATGTTTCATATCCACGAGCTCATATAGTCCATGCCATTTGTGTCTGGCCTTTTGCCTAAGTCTTCAAATGTCAAGTAACATGAATCCTTTCAGCTTCCTCGTTCTTGAGGAGTGACTGGCAGACCGTGTGCACTCTCTGACAGTTTGAAGACGATCTTCCCCAGCAGCGTCCCCTTCCGGCCTGATCAGCAGCAGTGCTTGGGGGCTCCGACTTCGCTGTGGCCGGTCACTGTTTGTTAGGCTATACTAACACTCAGTGCTGTGAAAGTGGCCGTCTGAGTTTGTGTTTCTTTCACAGCCGATAGTGTTGAGCATCCCTTCTTGTGCTTATTCGCTATGTGCATGTCTTGGGTGAAATGTTCATTCAGATACTTTCTAAAGATGGGCTATTTGTCTTGTTATTAGTGGGCTGTAAAGGTTCTTTGTATATTTGAAACATAAGTCCCTCTGTGCTGGGTGGTTTGGTGTGTCAGCTTGACACAAGCTGGAGTCATCAGAGGAAGGAGCCTCAGTTGAGGAAATGTCTCCATGAGATCCAGCTGTGGGGCATTTTCTCATTTAGTGATCAATGGGAGAGGGCTCAGCCCATGGTGGGTGGTGCCATCCCTGGGCTGCTGGTCCTGGGTTCTATAAGAAGGTGGGCTGAGCAAGTGAGGAGAAACAAGCCAGTAAGCACTCTCCATGCCCTCCATGGCCTCTGCATCAGCTTCTGCCTCCGGGATCCTGCCCTGTTTGAGTTCCTGTCCTGACTTCCTTCAGAGATGAACAGCAATGCTGAAGTGTAACCCAAATACACCCTTTCCTCCCCAACTTGCTCTTTGGTCATGGTGTTTCGTCACAGCAATAGGAACCCTAACTAAGACACCCTTATTAGACACATTTTTTTTCTGACACTTTATTCTGTAAGTTCTTTACTCGTGTTCTTGGTGGTGTCCATTGATGCACAGAAGACTTTAATTCTGATCTGTTTTGATCTGCCTTTTCTCTTGCTTATGAGTTGGGTGCTATATCCGAAGGCCTGCCCTGAGACAAGGTCACCAAGATTCACTCCCATGTTTTATTCTAAGAATTCTATGACTCTGGCTCCTACATTTAGATCTGTGCTTCATTTTGAGTTCTTCTTGTCTTGGGTATCAACAGAGGGCTCTAAGACCCCTGAATCTGCAATCATTGATGTTTGATGGCAACACCCAAGGAAAGAGTGTGTAGTGTGGATTGATTTAGTTTAGTTTCTAAGTCTGAGCTGTGTTTTTCAGGCTGTGTTCTTCTGCGTCCTTTCTGTCTTCTATGACATTGTTTCTTTGCTTGGCTGTCTTTATTTTGTGTTCCCAGACATTAGAGTTACTATTGTTTTCCCAGACCTGAAGTCACCGCAAGGATTTACCCCTGTGTAACTTAGAAGCTGCTTGAAGAAGTGTATTTCTCCCAAGACAGAAAAATCTGTGCTGCTTTGAGTTGTGTTTTAGGAGTGAGCAACTTATTTTATGTAGTGATTATTAAACAATATTAGAAAAATCCCTAACTTCCTGCATTGCTATTTGCTCCCAGCCCTGGTATTTTAATTATTGTCAGAGCCAATAATGTTATAAATCTGCCAAGGTGAACTTCTCAAAAGATATGTTTGTCTTTACATCCGTAACTAGCTCTGATTTGGATGATGAGCTCAGGCCTAGTAAAAGGTTTTAGCTTGGGTTGGTTTCCAAAATCGGTAAAAATTGGAGATAAACTCAAATGTCTATGTTTACTCTTGTTTTGAGCTGTGCCTAGGTGTGAAAAAGGTGAGTAGCTTTGTCCTGGGTGGTGGGGGAGGTATGCTGGGGTCAAGCCCAGGCCAGAGGCTTGCCTGTGTGAGATAAGTGCTCTATCACTGAGCTGCGTCCTCAGCTAGCACCTCTGTCTTGACTTCCTCTATAGGAAACTTTGTCAGATGACAGAGCAACCAAGCTTGACTCTTCAGTTACTTTACAAATAGGGTGCTGCCATTTTTTAGCCCCCTACCTCCCACCCTAGCTGTTTTATCAATTGTCACCGCCCTTCCCTGGTTCAGACCACATCAACGCTGGGTCATAATCACCTTGAAATCTAGAATCACTCCTTCATCCCTTTCTTCTGTGCAGCCCCCAAGCCTAACAGAGAATATATAGGTGTTGGTGGAAATAGTTGACCATATTTGCATGATTTGGCAGCTCAAGTTAGAAAGTCTAGTGGAATGATAACCCATAAAGAAGGTCACTTTTCTCCAAGGGCGCAGCTGTGCAGGTGTGGTTCGGACTAGGTTGGTGTCCCTCTGGAAGGGCACTTCTCTCAACACCAGGCACAAGGTTGTAAAATCTAAGGACAGTGTTACCCATGTTCCTGACTAAATATTTACAGAGAAAGTCAAAACAGTCTCAGTTTCAAAATGCTAGGATCAAAATGGCCACAACCACAATGGTGAGGTTAAAACTTATGCTGGTGATGTCATGAAGGGCACATTTCCTGGCAAACAGGAAATTGTTGAAATCTCTGAAATGGCAATGTCCTCTTGTATGCTAATGAGTTGACTGGTAGTTGGTGCACTAGGCAGGGCCCAAGAAAGACCAGCAGGATTCAAGGGTTTGTGTCATCAATCATTCCCTTCAACTTCTGGGGAGGGTCAAGGGACTGAGGGTTGAATTCTTCTCCAGTAGCCAAATGTCTTAATCATGTTCACACAATGAAGTTTCAATAAGGACAGAGCGCAGATTTCCAAGAGCTTCAGGTAGCTCAACATGTGGAGGTTCCTGGAGGATGGTGGACCTGGAGAGAGCGTAGATGCTTAGTGCCCTTCTTACATGCTTTGCCCTACATCTCTTCTTCTGCATCGTTGATAATAAACCAATATAAGTCCATGTTTCCCGAGTCTGATGGGCCACTCTCACAAATTAAGTATTCTAAAAGAGGGTTTTCGTGGGCCCCCAGATGTGTAGCCAGTTGTCAAAAGCACAAGCTCAGCAACCTGGAGCTTGATTGACATCTGACCTGGGAAGGGGACAGCAGATTTGAGGTTGAGCCCACAGTAATTTCAGGCTTGAGCTGGGGGAGAGGTCGCCCAGCAGGTGTTCAGGCCGCAAAGCTATGGAGAGGAGTGCTCGCACTCCGTGGACAGAGATGTCTCTGGGTGTGGGGCAGCAAAGGGAAGGAGCAGAACCCAAGTCCCTCTTCAGTGCTGTCCATCAGCTTCCTCCCCCACTCTTTCCACGCCCCCTCAGGCATCTTTCCAGGACTTACCCTTGCTGGGCCCAGGATCCATCTTTGCCTCCCAGCACCTTGTAGTTTGTTGTTGTTTTTTTTCTCCCTCTGCTAGTTAGGTTTCTTTCTTTTTTCTTTTCCTTTTATTGAAAATAGATTCACAGAATATATGCTGATAATGGCTTCCCCTCCTGCTCCTCCTCCCAGTTCCTCCCCACCTCCCCACCCCTCTGAATCCACTCCCTTTCTGTCTCTCATTAGAAGAAAAACAGACTGCTGAGGGATAATAATATAATTTTAAAAATAAGATAAAACTAACACATTGGAATTGGAAATTTTTTATGGTATCTAAAAAATATGTACCCAAGTTACTTGTTTTAGTCATGCTGACCTTACCTATAAGGCTGTTTGGTTCTCAAGATGGGAGACCTGTCTATATAAGTGCTGTGTACTCAGCACCTAGCACAATACTTCACAGATAATAGAGTCTCCCTAAATACAGTTATTAGCATGGAGCAATGCCCGATGGCAAGAATTAGTAATCCTAGCTATTAGGAAGCTAAAGCAGAAGGATCACATGTTCAAGGCCTGCCTGAGTTACAAAATTCGTGTAAGGCAAGTCTAGGCAACTAACTTAGTAAGAACTTGCTTCAAAGTAAAAAGGGGGCCAAGGACAAATCTCACTGTAGAGTCCTTGCCTAACATGAGTGAAGTTCTCAGTTCAATCTCTACTACCACTGAAATACAAATAGATTACTGACATGACCTTCTCTGAACTCCTGTTCCTTATCTCCCAGGAAATGTCTTAGAGTGCTAATGAAGTTTTATATACACATTGAAGCTTTCAGGGGGTTAACTTTTGATACTTTGATGTTGTAGAACCTATTGAATAATTTTTATGTCACGAGTGATATAAGAGGAAAATAAACATCTGTAATATCCACATGTATGCTTCTCGAAATACAAAGAGAAGCATGGTAAGCTTTGGTCTTCCATTCCTTAGTCTAAGCACTTCTGGGAGCACTGGATGAGTTTTTCTTGTTAAGTGCAGTGGAGGACCGTGGGAGCCAGTGTACTCCCCTTGTTATTTTCAGGGTCCTGCGTTAGGTGTTTTCAAGGACAGTGCCCGACATTACCACAGTTCTAAGTGCTGATTTGACAAGTCTAATGCATCCTTTTCTTCATTTGTCTAGAATGTTTCAGTCATTTAAAAAATGGTTCTGGTTGGAGAAATTCTGGCTTCCTCCAACAATAAAGTGGTCAGATCTCGAAGATCATGATGGGCTCGTCTTTGTTAAAGCTTCCCATTTGTACATGACAATTCCATATGCCCTGCTTTTGGTGATCATCAGATACTTCTTTGAAAAGTAAGTAGTGTTTATGTTTCTTCTCTTCCCGACCCCATCTTTACTAACTTTACCATAGCCAAGTCTAAGATCTGTTGTTTTTTTTTTTTCTTTTTCTGGAGCTGAGGACCGAACCCAGGGCCTTGTGCTTGCTAGGCAAGCACTCTACCACTGAGCTAAATCCCCAACCCTAAGACCTGGTTCTTAATGAGTCTCTTGTTCAGAGGCTGCAGATTCCTGTGGAACCTGTGCAGTAAAGTGCACACAAACATTATTTGCAAGCTGAAGAAGAAGAATTAGGGGTGTGAATACCACTGGGTGCTTTACTTTTACAGTAAAAATAAAACAAGGTTGAGACAGAGTGAGTGAGGGTAGCTGGCCATGATGAGTGCACGGTATAGGCATATGTGGAAGCATAACAGTGAATTGCACTGATTTGTACAAGTAGCACTACTAAGAGCAAATTCCCAGAGGGACAGTGCTAGAAAAATCTATTTCTTGAAGATGAGATGTCATTCTAGAATGCCTGGAAAATACCAGAAGTGTCCCACTAAGGAGCAAACCAAATATCTCTGCATAGTATAGTTTAATTTTAAGTTGTATAGCTCTCCTTTCTTCCTAACCATAAGGAAAACATATAACAACATTAATTTGTTTTATCAGAAAACAGTAAACATTTTCTTGAGTTAATTTATATGGATATTTCTTCCTACCTCGTATTAAAATTGTATTAGTGTTCTGACAACAGGAAGCAAATGTTCATGTGTAGTTTCTGTTAGTTCATTTGAAACAAACAAACAAAAAAGCCTGCTTGGATGGTAAGAGCTGGAAAAAGTTAAGACAGCCTGATAAAAAATCAAGTAGTTCAAGACCAAATGTAACACGGACCACGTGTTTATAACCATCTGCAGGGTCCTTGTCTTGAGAGTTTGTTTGACCAGCTCTATCTCATGGACTTGCCCAAAGGTTTCTGTACAAACAGTAGCTTTACCTGGTTAAAAATGCACTGTTGCTATTGGGAAGATACCCTGGCCTGCCACTAAACTGTAGCTGAATGCATTGGAAAACGTCCTTCCCTTAAAAATACTTTTTATTTATATGTACCTGTTTACGATACCTTTTTCCCTCCCTTAAAAATACTGATTCTTATTTATGTGTGTGTTTACAACACATGTGTCTTGGTGTCTACAGAGGCCAGAAGAGGGCATTGAATCCCCTGGAGCTGGAATTATAGGTACCTGTGACCTGCACTATATAGGTGCTGGAAGCTGAATTTGGGTTCTATGGAAGAGCAGCAAGCAGCACTCTCAACTATTGAGCCGTCTCTCTAGCCCTCTTCCTTCCCTTATTATACTTTTTACAGACGTAGTTTGAATTTCCAAATAATGCATAAGGGAAATAAAATTTGCCCTGAACATCCAAATTAACAAATGACACTTTACTACCTAGAACTGTTCACTATTTTTGGATCGTATGGATGACCTTTACTTATCCCTATTGCAGATTTCCTGTCTTTCAGTGGGCAACTGTTGTTTCCAGTCTGATCAGGGCAGTGAGACAGAATGTTTTCTTGGTTGCCGGAGCATTACAGTGGTGGAGGGCCAAGTTTCTATGTCTATGTCTTGCCTGGCTAACAACAGTGAGGAAGAAATCCCTCTTTTAATTCCGAGGGCCATTCTTGCTTCCTCAAGAAATGAAGTGTAGTCCTTATCTTCTAGCTCCTTATTATATTAATTCCCAACAACTCATCCTTAGTTATTTCTGGTCTGTAATACTACAGAAACATATTTCTTTCTATATGATAAAGAGAATATTCAACATGGCAGAAAGAGATCATACTTCATTGTGATAGAAGTTTATATTTTCCTTGGGATTCTACATTGTTTGTTATAAATTAAACCACTTATATCCTAAAGAAAATATTGGCTGTTCCTTGCATTTGATGAGAACTTACAGTTAAGATGGTATAGAAACCATACGTAGTCTGCAGGTGAGAAAACAGGAGGTTAATGACCTCAAGCTCTCAGTGGCAATCAAACAAACATGCCATGCCATCACATTCCAGGGTGTTGGTTTGAGTGGGTTTTTTTTCTGGTTTTATGGATGTTTTTGGATCTCACACTATAATGCTTCTGATAGTGGAAGAGAGTGAGCAAATGCCTCCTGGGAATCAGAAGACAGTTTGGAAAGCTCACGGCAAATGTGAAAACTTCGGGATTGCCTAACAATTCTGACACATTTGATACTGTCAGACTATTTATTTATTTATTTATTATTTTGGTTAAGACTAGTAGTTTCTAGTTAGTTTGCCTTCTACAAATTCTTTAATGTGTTTGAAGTAAGGTATCAAAGAGATCTACTCAAAGTTCACCACATGAGATGGACAGTTTCACACAGTATAGAGTGCAGGCCTGGAAGCCCAAGGCAGAGGTGGAAGATGGAACACTAGGTCACTTCTTTTACTTGGTTGTACATGGAGGAGACTCCCCACTTCTCCTCTATCTCACTATCTCATAGAGTCCTGAGAAATCCATCTACATCTCAGTTTTCAGGAGCTGAGGAAAAATGACCCACTATTAACTCACTAGAGCAGATGGAAGTGGCCTGACCTCAACTTCACATTAGAGCTGAGAGTTTGATGATGGTGTTCTTCCTTTAGTCATGTGACTCCAGAAAACACCTCTGCTATGTGCATGTATTGCTAGTTGCGTGAATGATGTGACACCGTGAGAACTCCCTTCCTTCCTTGAGAAAAACCAACAGAATATGGTCCATTTGCTCTGTTCTCTGTTCATCTGGTGCATAGTTTCTTTCTTTTATATGTCTCTGAACATCATGGGCTTTCTCCAAAGGAACTTATTAGTCTGTCTGGAAGTTGGAATACTTACATTTTTATCACATTATTTAATGAAATTTTTACTTAACTTCTATATTTAAAAATGAAATAAAGGATTGATCATCTGATAATTCATAACCAAAATTCTAGATTTTAATTAAACATGGAAAATTTTCTAAGTACTAGAATAGACAGAGCCTGGCAGCAGTTGCTGTCTGTCAGAACTAGAGGAAGATGGACATAGACTTCTTATTTCTTCTTCTCCTCCTCCTATGCTGACTCTTTTTCTTTCTTTGTTTAGGGTGTTTTTGAGACTGGGTCTCATGTAGCTCAGGCTGACCTTGAACTTCTTGTCTAGCTGAGGATGACCTTAAACTTATGCCCCTCCTGTTTCTGCCTCTGAAGAGTTGATATTGGAGACATCCTGGGCAAGCACTCTACTAACTGAGCTACACTGAACTCATGTTTGTGTCTGTGTATGTGCATTTATGTGTGGATTCATGTGTGTGTGCAAATATGTGCACTCACCTGTGGAGGCCTGAGGCCAATGGCAATCTTCCTCAATTGATTTCTACCTTGTTAATTGAGGCAGGGTCTCTCAGTTGAACCCATAGCTTGAATATACAACTACTCTATCTAGCTTGTTTTGGGGATGGCCTGCGGACATGTCTGGGGGATTTTCTTGATAGTTATTTGGTAAGGTGGTACTGGGCTATACAGGAAAGCTATCTAAGCACTAGCCTGGGAGGGAGCCAGCAAACAGCATGCCTCTTTGTTTGCTTCAAGATCCTGTTTGAGTTCCTGCCCTGGTGTCCATCAATAATAGACTGTAACCTGCTTTTTGTTTTTTTCAAGACAGGGTTTCTCTGCGTAGTTTTGGTGCCTGTCCTGGATCTTGTTTTGTAGGCTGGCCTCGAACTCATAGAGATCTGCCTGGTTCTGCTGCCTCCAGAGTGCTGGGATTAAAGGTGTGCGCCACCCCCCGCCCAGCCTTAGACTGTAACCTGTAAACTAAAATAAACCCTGCCCTCCTTAGTTGCCTTTGATCATGGTATGTCTCAGCCTTCTAAGCACTGGAACTGCAGGGAGGCAGCAGGCAGGCAGCAGGCAGGCAGCAGGCAGCAGGCAGGAAGGCAGCAGGAAGGCAGCAGGCAGGCAGCAGGCAGCAGGCAGGAAGGCAGCAGGAAGGCAGCAGGCAGCAGGCAGGCAGGCAGCAGGCAGCAGGCAGCAGGCAGGCAGGAAGGCAGCAGGCAGCAGGCAGGCAGGCAGCAGGCAGCAGGCAGCAGGCAGGAAGTCAGGCAGCAGGCAGGAAGGCAGGCAGCAGGCAGCAGGCAGCATGCAGCAGGCAGGAAGGCAGCAGCAGGCAGGAAGGCAGCAGCAGGCAGCAGGCAGGAAGTCAGCAGCAGGCAGGAAGGCAGCAGCAGGCAGGCAGCAACAGGCAGGCAGCAGGCAGGAAGGCAGCAGCAGACAGGAAGGCAGCAGGCAGCAGCAGGCAGCAGGCGGCAGGCAGGCAGGCAGCAGACAGGCAGGAAGGCAGCAGCAGGCACCGTGCTCACTTGGCATTTATGTGGGTCCTGAGAATCCAAACTTAGGTCTCACATTTGGTATGGCATGTGCTTTATCCAGCAAGCCACCTCCTCAGCCCCTCGTTTGAATCTTTTTTTTTCTTCCATTAGTTACCCTTTGAGGTGGAGCCTCTCTGTTGTTAGTTGGGTGTTGACACACAGTTCCAGTGATCTGCCTACCTAGCCTTCCGGGTAGTCAGGAACTGCAGCTTGGACCACATTCCTAGCTGCACACACTAGTATTTTTAAAACTCAGCTTTATTGAGGTTTCAATTTCATACAGTTCATTAAAAGTTTGATACAAATAGTCACTACCATCACCATGATTGTGATAGGTCTGTCAACCTGGACAGTTCAGTTTATTCTTTTCTACTTACTGTCCTTGGCAATCTCCGTTTGCTTTCTATGGTCATAACTTCATATTTTCTAGAATTATTTATAATTGGAATTATAGATTTTAACATTTTGTATGACTTCTTTTTAATCTAACAAACATTTGAGATTCTTTTTCATGTATGATGCATGTATATCAAGGTATCAAGGTTTCCCTATTAATGCTGACTAATCTTTGAATATATTTATGCAGCATAAAAATATTTATATTTGAACTAGTTGATGTGAATTTGTGCTGTTTACGGTGTTAGGCCATTGTGAATAAAAACACTGAATGTCTGAGTGTGGGAACATGGCTGAACATGTGCTTTCATTTCTCTTGGGAAAGATCTAAAATGTTTGCTTTTAAGTGACACTGTGTGTGCCTACACCATAGGCTGTCACTCAGCAAGAGAAGGGAACATACTTCCTGTCACATGCTATGACATAAATGAGCCTCAAAGCATTATGCTTGGTGAAAGAAACTGGATCTGAGTAATTATATATTATTCCAATTCCACTTAGTAAATATCCAAAAAAGATTAAGATACAAAGATGGAAAACAGGTTAATAGTTGCTTGGGTAAGTTTGAGAAGAAATGGAAAGTCATTGCGTTCGTTATATACTTGAAAAGACTGAACTATTTTATATGTAGAAAAATCCATAATAATTATTTTTAAGACATAAATCAAATTAGAGGATAATCAACAGACTAGGAGAAGATGTATGTAAATTATCTTATGAAGAATTTAAATTTGGAATATGAGATTAAACTGTATGACTCACTAGTAAACAAATAAGTGGATTTTTTAAATAAGCTAAAGATTTGAGTCAAAACATCTACAAATAAAAAGTCAGCACATGAAAAGCTAATCAATCATCAATCATTGGACTAATACAAATTAAAAACCACAGTGGGGAAGGCTGGGGAGATGGGTCAGTGAGCACAGTGGATCTGCTTTGGCATGAGGACCCAAGTTCAGTCATGAAAATGTCACCTGTGGTGGTATGGTGGCACATGCTTATGATCCCAGGCTAGGGAGGCAAAGACTGTCAGACTGCTGGGGCCTGCTGGCCGGCCAGCCTAATCAGTGAGCCCCAGGCCAGTAAGAGAATCTGCCTCAAAAAACCAAGGTGGGTGGCTCCTGAGGAGCCACACCTGGGATGCTTCTCTAGCCTCCACAATCATGTGCATGTGCACTCAGACACACTTGTGCAACCATGTGAACATAAACCACACACACACACACACACACACACACACACACACACACACACGCTCACAGGCGCATGCACACATACATACAGTGCACACAGGAAGTTAACAAAAATGTCAGAAGTAAGGGACTCTGAAATTATTTTCTGCATAAAAACAGCGAAAAGACCAGCAAAACTATTCAGAGTCAACATTTTTTATAATTATACAAAGATTCACAATGACACAGGGATTGTTGTCTAAGAAAAACAGTTGAGACCTGACAAGAACGGCAAGATTTGTGGAACTCTAGCTGCCTTTTCTATCTCTGTGATATCCCTGAACAGCTCTGAGCTCAAGGCAGGGGTCAAGGTGCACTGCTTTAATCCCAGCCCTTGGGAGGCAGAGGTAGGTGGATCTCTGTAAGTTTAAAGCCAGCCTGCTTTGTATAGCTAGTTCCAGACAAGACAGATACATAGTGAGATTCAAAAACAAAACAAAAAGCAATTAAAAACAAAACAAGAGCTCACATGTACAATGAACCCTTGCAGTCTACTTCCACTGGAAGGAGAGGGTTGGAAATCTTTCAAAGCATTATTAACAGAGAATTGTCATCACCTGATTGTCTAGTAAATACAGGCCGTAGTGTTGCTGTCCACATTAGCCTTTCCTCAGAGTTTACCCAGGGTTGTTTTAAAAAAGAGTATTTTCCTGGGAGTATGGTTATCAGAAACAATTAAAGGTAATTGAATTCCTTGGGAAATAATAATTGGTTCAAAAATTAGACTAAGCAAAAAAGTCAAATGAAAAGCAGAGAATTGAGATGTCTGGAAGGGTGGGGCCATGAAAAGCTATAATATGTTCTTGGAAATCTTGAAGGCCAATTTGATGTTTAACGTTTTGTTCAAGTGCAGGCTCTCACCTCTACATGATTTTGATGCACTCTGTAAACAGAAAGTGAGCATTGAGGCAGAGTCATACTGCCTGGCTTCGAGTGGGTGCACAGAGCTGCAGCAGCCTGAGAGGCTTGTTGGTCTGGGTGTTGAAGGAAGACTTTGTCCAGTCATTAGCTGGGTGGTAACTGAAAAGACTAGAGACTTCGGCACCCACACAGGACACAGGACAGCACATACAGTTCAGGGTTTTGATGTAGCTAGAGTTTTCCTGCCTGGCCCACAGTCAGGACAAATCTCTCTCACCCGCCAGTCCCACAGCCGCTCAGACCCAACCAAGTAAACACAGAGACTTATACTGCTTACAAACTGTATGGCCGTGGCAGGCTTCTTGCTAACTGTCCTTATATCTTAAATTAATCCATTTCTATAAATCTATACCTCGCCACATGGCTTGTGGCTTACCGGCATCTTCACATGCTGTTTGTCATGGTGGCGGCTGGCAGTGTCTCCTCAGCCTTCCACTTCCCAGAATTCTCTCCTCCTTGTCCCGCCTATACTTCTTCCTGCCTGACCACTGACCAATCAGTGTTTTATTCATTGACCAATAAGCAACATGTTTGACATACAGACCATCCCACAGCATTTTGAAGTGACTCAACACACAAGTAGGTGAACAGGACAAAACAAACTGTGGTGGAGAGGCATCTGAGGTCTAGAGTCCCTGCCTAACATGCAATGAGACCTGAGCAGATATGGAAATATTGGAGAATCATGGTCCATACTCAGAAGACGGTGTCTTTGGGGGAGCCCAAGTGTTGGACTGACCGGACAAAGAATTTGGAATTTGCTGTTTGAAACATTCTCAAAGAATTAGAGACAACCATGCTTAAGAACAAAATAAAAACAGGTGACCAGTGTCTCACCAAATCATGATAGTAATAAAATAATAGAAATTATAAATCAAGACAACCGAATAGAGGTTGTAAGATCAAAAAGGAGTGTGACTGAAGTGAAAAATGAGACTGTCAAGGGTTTTAATAAGTTATACTACTTATGGGTATTAAAAATCTACCAAGTTAGCGTGACCATATTTTCATTTGTAAAACCTTTTATATTCTTTGTTTAGTTGCATAAAATAATGACAATAAATCTGTTGATTAGAACATAATATATAGAGACATGATTTGCCTGATAATACAAAGGGAGAAATAATGGAGTTTTTGTATCCTATTGAAAGTAATTTGCTATTAATTTGAACCAGGATGTTATAAATTAAAATGTATATTATAATCCCAGAATAACCACTGAGAAAATAATTTAAAAAATAGTAAAAAATGATAGGTGGGTTTTAAAAAATGAACTACTAGGAAATATCTAACATAAAAGAGGATAGTAATAAATTAATGAAACAAAGGATGATACACACACACACACACACACGAAAAACAAGTAGCCAAATGTGCTGGGGGATGTCTTTCTGTATGCTGTGAATATATGTTGTTCCCATTGGTTAATAAATAAGCAACATGCCAGCAGACCAGTAAAGCCACAGAACACGTGGTAAAGCAGATTAATAGAAATGGGTTAATTTAAGATGTAAGATCTAGCTAGCAAGAAGCCTCTCATAGCCCATACAGTTTGTAAATAATATTAAGCCTCTGAGTGATTATTTTATAAGCAGCTGTGGGACTGCGGGGCCGGGCAGTACCTGAGAAAACTTCCGGCTACACAAATGGCAAATAGAAATCCTTTCTAATTAGTAATTAAATGTAAATGGATTAAATGCTGTAATTAAAAAGTATGGCTGGGAAGAAGAGACAGCAAAACACACTCCACCTATATGAAGCACACAAGAAACACACTCCAAGTTCAGTGATACTCATAGGGTAAAAGGAAAAGTATGGGAGTGCTGTCCACTAATTCAGTAGCCGAGAGAGTGGGTGGCTGCACTCCTCAGACACACTGAACTGCATCGATCCTAAAAGTGTTAGTACAAAAGGATGCTCTTAGAGGATATAATAATTATAAACAAGGTTGTCTACAGCAATAGAGTCCCAGGACATGAAATAGAACTGTTATTATAAAAGGGAGAAACAGGCAATGCAACAGTAATGTTTTTGTTGTTGTTGTTGTTTTCAGTGCTGGGACTGGAACCCAGGGCCTTATGCATGCTAGCAGGTTCTCTACCTTATCCCAGCCCAATAGTTGTAACAGCTAGAGTAACTAGGCAGGAGGTTGGAAAGAAAATAGGTCTAAACATGAACCATCAGACTTAGCAAGCATCTCTAGAACATGCCATCCAACAAAAGCAGGTTCTTCGCTTGTGCACAGAGGGCACTCCTCATGACATGCCCTGTGCCAGGCCCCAAACACAAATCTCAGTGAATGTGAGCAGGTGGCACCCATACACATGAAGTGATGCTGGAAACGGGGAGATTAGCAAGTAAGTGAAAATGACGTCAACACACTTCTTAAAAACCAGTCAAAGATGGAATCACAAGGGAAACGAGAAATACTTTTTGTTTGGTTGTTTTCGAGACAGGGTTTCTCTGTGTAGTTGTGGTGCCTGTCCTGAATAGAAATACTTTTAACTGAATGAAAAAGATCACACTATACTAGAACCTCCTGGAATGTGGAAATAGCAGGGCTGGAAGGAGTTTCCAGCTTCAAGCCCTTCTATTTAGAAATGAAGGAAGCTCAGATTAACACAGTTCTTAATAAACTAGAAAAATAAGATGAAACTCAAGTTGGAGCAGAACTTAGGAATAGCAGTTCTGGTGGGAAGTGAATAATAGAAGCAACGACGCACACAGTATGATTTCTGTGGCCAACAAAGTCAAGCACCTGGGGGAATTTGGGGTAACTGGAAACGTGACATGCTATTGACAGGAATGTGAAATGGTACCGCAACTTTGGAAAGCAAATTTTCAGTTTCTTATAAAACAGTGAACACTTAATTTAACCCTTGGTGGTCTTAAAGTGAAATTCTAAATGCAACAGTTCATCCTAATTCCTAAATCTTGCACATAAATGTATTTGAATTCACAATGAAGTGAATTTTAAGCTGTGTACGGCATCATGTGTTCTTACAGTAGCCCCTGTGCTGTGCGTGGGTCTGAAAATTTGCTCTTTGAACTTAGATTTGGGGTGTTTTGCCATTATCATTTTGTTTGTTTGTCGGTCTTTTGATATTCTGTAGCTTAAGCTGTACTGAAACTCACTGTGTAGCTCAGGCTGGCCCCAAACTCACTGTAATCTTTCTCCTTCACCCTCCCAAGTGCTAGGTTATACTCATTAGCCACATGCCCAGCTTTCTCCTTGGAACTTTTGGTGGGCAGAGATTGGCTCTAACTAGCTCCATTGACAACATGTGTTAATCAGATTTCCATTGCTGTAACAAAATACCCAAAGCAATTAACTTATAAAGCAAATATAGGTTCCAGTTCGAAGTTGAGTGATCTTAGTGCTTTGGCTCTGGTGAGGTGGCATAGCTTAGTAGGAGCACGTGGTGGAGCAGACTGCTCATCTCTACAGGAAGAGAGCCGATGGAGAGTCCGAGGCCCTATGAGCCCCTTGCAAGACCCATGACCTCGGGACTTCCCACGAGGCCCGCCTCTTGATGGCTTACCACAACTCCTAACAGCACCGCCCTGTGGACTAAGCTTTTCAACGTGGACCACTGAGTGTCCAAACTAGAACAGTGCAAGCAAATGCCTGAGCTTTCCTGGACACCTGAAGGTACAGCCTGGGTTTTCTGGTGCGGTCTTGGACTTCTGACTTCTCAAACCTTCTTCTCATGTTTTGTAGGTTTATTGCCACACCTCTAGCAAATGCTTTTGGCATTCAAAAGACAGTGCACAAAATTAAACCAAATGCCATCCTAGAGAATTTTTTCAAGCATTCCAAAAGTCAACCATCACATGTAAGTAAAAACACTTTATTTGTAGACTTAATGACCTGCTTTCTTAATGGGTTAGTCATCTTGACTTACTTTGTCCATATAAAAAATAGCTTCCATTTGACCATCAAAGGATTTGATTTATTAGATGCATTTCTTTGCTCTATTGACAGATTCAAATGTTAGAAAATATAAATATGTATTATAAAGATAGCAATTTAAGCTAGGTACTGTGGCTTACACTTGCAATCAGGACTGCTGAGGCTGAGGCTGAACCAGCACCATGAGTTTGGCCCTGGCATGGGCTGCGCAGTGACTCTGGGGACAGCCTGAGACCCTGTCTTAAAAATGTAAATAAGTAAATAAATCATAATATCACAGTTTCATTTTTTATTATTTATTTATCTTACATCTCGACCTCACAATCTCATTTTAATGATAGTTTTTAAACATTTGAATAGAGAAGGCCACACTTGATACTTTTGATGATTGTGACCCTATCAAAATACATCATAAATTGTCCATGAAGTCACTTTTCACACATGTCCTTGTTTTATCCAGCTGTCTGGTCCACAAGCAGGCTTTTTTGGCCCCCAGAATACTCGTTTGCAGTTAGCTTAAACTTACTGTAAAGCTCTGATTAATCATTTAAAGAGTGGTTTCACATCAAAGTCCTAGGACTCTATTTCCTCTCTGGAATGTTAGGGCTTGGTCTCACCTGGCCCTCTGGGGTGGGATCATCTGCACCATGCTTTTTCCTCTGTCCATCAGCTGTAGCTTGAGTCTTGGGCAGGAAGCTGACAGCTTTAGGGAATTTGATTTTTTGTTTTGTTTTTATTACAGAATTAAGAGGAAGTTTTCTTATATTAGAAAATGATCAAGAGATCAATGCCATTTCAAAAAATTGGTATTGTGGAAGCAGAGAGTGCTAGTTAGCAAAGGTCTAATGTACAGAACATGCCTGTTCAAACCTTGCTGCAAAATGGACCTGGCCCTCTTGGCCATTCATGCTTTTTCCTGGTTCTGGCAGACCTTGGGATTTGTAACCTTTGGGCAGTAATTCATCATCTTCATTGTTTCCTATTTTAAGTCATAGGCTGTAAAACGTCTGCTTCCCAGAGGAGAAGCAATCACCATTATTATACTTTATAATCATTATTTTAATGGTTGGAAATAGTTTGGACTATTTTGAAATAGGCTGTATATCAGGTTGATTGTGAAAGCAGATAGCCAACACCTGCTGAGGGTTTTCTTGGGTTATCTTCTGTGACTACCAGAAAGACTGAAGGAAGTAACAGAAAGCCCACTACCCTAGGTGTTGTTGGCACGGGCTACCATTTTCACATCTTGTACAAGTCCTAGAAGCTCTCAGGCAAGTTTCTTTGTCTCTGTAGAAAATCATATTTGATTGACATTTTAAACTCTACTACTCTACCCGGCATCTAGAGACCCTAAATAAATCTTAGTGAGCTCATACAGTTCAAACATGTGGATTGCTACTAATGTATAGACAGTTGGTCTTTCTCAGTAATCAGCAAGCTTGGATCCTCATATTCTGTTTTCTGTTTGCTTAGCTTTGGCTTGGGGACCTGTGTATGTGAATGTGATTTCATAAGCAATATAAATATAAATAGGCTCACAGTCTTGTGCCTGTCTGCTCTAGTACACAAGCTTTAGTACTTAGTCTCACTGTCCCGACTGCTTGACAGCTGACCCTGTTCTTTGCCTGAGTTCTTAAGTGGCACACACACACACACACACACACACACACACACACACACACAC